>PVIR01041872.1:0-12536 GCA_004026965.1 Petromus typicus | reverse complement strand
TTTTTTTTTTTTTTTTTAGGTTTTTGGAGACAGGGTCTCGCTTTGTGGTTCAGGCTGGCCCTGAGCTCAGCCTCAAACTCACATCACAATCCTCCTGCCTCTGCCTCCCGAGTGCTGGGATTACAGGCGTGAGCCACCACGCCCGGCACTGTGGTATATGGTACTGGTTGCTGCTGAGTGTGGGTCTCCACACCCAGTATTGTTATGTGGTAACCGGGGAATCGAACCCGGGTCCTTGCGCTTGCGAGACAGGCGCTGGAACCACTGAGCTAACTCCCCGGCCCCCCAGATCTTTTTTATATTTTATTTTGAGATAGGATCTTGGTAAGTAGCTAAGTTTCACCAGCTGGGCTCAAACTCTAGGGCTACATGCATATGTTGCCATACCCAGAACAATCAACTAATTTCTTAACTTTTAGCTTTACTGAAATTATAAACTGATCTACAGAGTTTGTCATTTATGGCAAGGGCTCTCTGATGGCTACTTGATAGTTTTGGATAGTTGGAGCTAAAATGGACCCATTAGCATGAAGAGTTACTAAAGACAGCTTCAGGTTATCAGGTCTGAGTGCAAGAGTACAGAGTAACCTTAAAAGTTGAAAGTTGCAGTTTGGGAAAGAGCAGGAGTTATACGCAATTGCATTGACTGCATTGTTCTGGAAAGTATTTTTCCATTCTGTTGCAACATTTGGATGTGGTTTAAATATGTTGAATAATGTGTCATTCATTTTTTTCTCCGATGAATAAAGAAAATTGCCATGTGTTGGGAATTATTAAACTCTTGGCAGTCAAGACATTCACATCATCTTGTCTTACAAAATCCCAATTATTTTCCAGTTGATGATGATGCATGTCTGTGATCCTGGCTATTTAGAAAGCCGAGGCAGGCGGATCATAGGTTTGAGACTGGACCAGGGATTTAGCTCGGTGCTGCTGTGTGTGCAAGGTCTTGAGTTCAATCCCCGGTACCAGAAAACCAAACCAAACCAAAGAATGATATGGCAACAACTTTGAAACTAGCCTCAGCAATTTGGTAAGACCCGTCTCAAAATAAAAATAAAAGCCAAGTGTGGTGGTACACACCTGTAATCCTTGCTCTTAGCAGGCTAAGGCAGAAGGATCCCTAAGAGTTTGAGAACAGCCTGAGCTATATAGTGAATTCAAGGCCAGCCTGAGATCCGGTGTCAGAAAACCATTAAATGAAATAACACAATACTATAAAAAGGGCTCAGGATGTAATTTAGAGTGCTTTGGGCTGGGTCCACAGTCCATAAAAGAAGAAACAGGAAAGAGAACAAGAATCTTGATACCTTGTTCTTAAGGTTAAAAATCATCTGTACGGCATCTCCTGTGAGATGCAGATTTTCCTAACATTCCTTACAGGGAAGCCATCACTCCTAAGGCTGAACTTGCTGATGCAATGCAAGACAGTCAACGTCTTCTAGGGTAAGGAAGAACTTTTCGTGCTCGGCAAAAGCAGACATGTGCTGGTACTCAAGGAAACCCAGGGTGGATGTGCTTCAGCCTCCACATCAGCAGGATTCCATTGTGATTCTCTTCTCTGGGGCCGAGGATCGACCCCAGGGCCACTCCGCCCACTCCTGTTTTATGTTGACACTTGGTGTGAAGAAAAGGAAGAAGTCTTACATGCTTGACAAGACTGAGCATGGAAGAAGAAAGTTAAGCTTGCTGTCCTGAGGCAGTGGAGCCTGAGTGGCTGAGAATGTCAAAATTAGTCACCTTTGTGGGAAGCACCCTTCAGATGGACGTAGCCCTAATGTTTTGAGAGGTATTGCCGCATCAAATTGTTTGACCCGTTACTTCAACAAACTAGAGGACAAGTCATTGGGTACAGGTTTTGTTTTTTGTTTGTTCTAAGACAGTATCTCACTATGTAGTTCAGGCCTTGAACTTATTATGTAGCCTGGCTTTGAACTTGTGAAGATCTTCCTGCCTCAGCCTCCCTTTTATTTACCTACTTACTTGTAAAGATTATTCTCCCTGTTGCTGTTTCACTCTTTTTATGGCTTGCACTAATGTATTGTATGTAGGATGAATCAAAACTAGGAGAACTATGGAGCTAAAAGAGGCTTCTGGCAGCCGGAACACTCAGTCTGCTTTCTGCACCACTACTGGGCTTTTTGGTGACCCTCTCTTAGTTCCTTTGCTTCTCCTCTTTACCTGCAAAATGGAAATAATAGTGGAACCTATCTCACAATGTCCTGAGGATTAAATGAGTTAAAAATATATATGTATGTACAGTGGCCCGAAGCGTTAAATGCTTCCTATTCTTAGAAAATAAAATGTACTGTCATCATTTTTACACGTCACTAAAATACTGTCGCTCTGTCCTCATCTTTGATCAAAGGAAGCTACCCTGTTCTTAAATTATCTACTTCATCCATTGCCTCCAGTTTTGGCTGTCAGCACCTGGCTTGCCAGATCAGGGGCGCACAGATCGTCGAGGCTTTCAAAAATAAGCCACTAAACTTAACCACCACGCGAAGTTAGGTATTAGAACACCTAGACAGGATTTACAGAATAAACCTTCCGTGTGGAGAATATCCCGGCGAATCCAAACTCCAGACAAACTTTTCAGTAAATATCCATTTTCCTTGCTTTTCACTGACGCCACTTGGCCACTGACCTCTGACGCGAAGGAGGCGCGATTGGGCAAGCGGAGGGAATTCTTCCTTTCCCTGCCCTCGCCGGGCGGCTGGCCCCGCCCTCTGGCTGATTCTGCGTTTCCATTGGCCAGTTTTCCAAGGAGGCTGACCGGGGGAACCAAGAGGGGGTTGACCCTGCCCACCCCATGGGCGGGGTCTTTCCGCCTCTGGGCCGGGATGATGGGGTTATCCTGGCCGCCATCTTGGATTCCGCGGTAGCGGTGGCGGCAGTAGGGCGCCGCTTCTGGGAAGTGGCTCCCCGCCCCGCGCTCGGTGGCGGCGGCTCCTCCCACTGGGAGGGGTGGCGCGGCGGCGGCGGCGGCGGCGGCGGCATCTAGGCCATGGCGGCAACTGCTGCTAACCCTGGTGAGGAGGAGGAGGTCTGGGGCACCTCTAAAGGGAGTGCGGCCGGAGGGCTGCCGGCCGAGGAGACCGCGGGCTGCGCGGCCGTAGCGGGACCGGGCAGCGCCGATTCTGGCGGCGGCGGCTGGGCGGTGGGGGAGGGGCGGGGCCGGGGGAGGGTCCCAGCCCGGGCGGCGGGGGGACCCGGCGGGCGACTGCCGGCGAGCGGGGCTCGGGCCTCCGCGGTGCAGACTAGGGGCCGCGGCCGCCAGGGGCCGGCGCCTGCGCTCGGGCGGCGTCTGGTCCTGTGATGTCTTTAACCCTCCGCCGGCCGGAGCTCCGTGCCAAGCGGCTGCTGGCAGGGGTGGGTCGGTTTACTTGGAGAGGAGTTTGGCGTCGTAAACATTTGACCACGTTGCTGTTGAGCGGAGGTGTGTGTTCCAAGCACTCAGGCGTGTAGAATTCAATTTAGAATACAGTATTCTATAAATACACGGTCCAATTCTCTGGGCTTTACTGCCCGCCGCGCTCCGCCCCCTCGGGCTGTACTTTGAAATTTGCGTGTACATTTTAAGAGGTCCGGGGTGTCTTCCCGTTGTTCGGGGCAGAGGTTTTTGTATTGTAGTTGCGGTTCAGGACAGGTTTTTCCGCGAGAACCTCAGATCGGAGTGTTAGGCCTAGGTCAAGGCAATTCCCATTCTTTCAGAAAAATGGAGTTGGTGCTATTCTTCTACCCTTTTTTGCATACTAGTTCTCAGTGTGCGTTAATTTTTTAAAATGGTGTAGGAGGTGGAGTAAATTGTGGTGCAGGTCTAGGGAGATCCGATCTTTCGATTCCTAGTTGCAGTCCTCTTTCTACTCTATTACAGTTATTTCTCTTTAGAAAGTATTTTATTTTATGCGACCTAGTTTACTTTGCTTACTGTGGCCATTCTTTTGCTAAGTAAAATCCATCCTTTCCTAGAAATCCTTATCTTTGATAACCTTAAAACAAAACAAAACAAAACAACAACAACAAAAAAAAAAGCGGAGGGAGGCAAAGGGCTGGGTGGGGGAGAGGAGAAAGGTTGGAGTAAGGAGGAATTCCCTGCTGTCTTCATATTTCTAAAGGCGGTGTTTCCCAATACTCAGATATTGATATTACAGTTGAATCACTATGAAATTTACTGTCTTCACCTTTGTTTCTGGAAATAGAACTATTTTAAGAAATGATAAATTTGTCGCATGTCAATATCATTTTTTTAATCTTTAAAAAATTTTCAAGGGAAAGGGAGATACAATTAATGACTAAGTTTCTCTTGGAACAAATGTGGTGCGATGGAACAAGACTGTACAGTTGGAAAAATGCTGTAGAAAAAACCTGAGCTTGTAGTAAAATTATTGGTGTATATATAAACAAGAGTTTAAATGATCACATAATGCAAAATCCTTATATAACCCTAGTCACATTGCAAAGCATTTCTTATTAGGATGTAGCCTGGGTAAACAAGTTTTAGGGTATATGGCAGAAGCTTTTTTCCAGCTGTGTGGGTGGAGTTACTTTGTCTTGTTTTTTTAAACAGTTACCAGAAGGACTGTATTTTTATTGACTGACCAATATCACCTTATATCTCTAAGCAGAGAATAGCATTTTTTGCATGCAGAATCTTTATCAATAAAAAGATTGATTTTGTTGTCATGTTATCATCCTTGGCTACCTGTTTCTGAGATTTCTAGATTTTCTTTTTTTTGATGTTGAATAATTCTTCCAATATTACGTTATTGGTTGAATGTTCATTACATGATAATCACATCAAAAAATGTACCTTTTTTCCCGTTGCCCCTTTTTATCAAAAGGAAGAGGTCATATATACATGGACCTATTTTTAAATTTATTTTATTTTATTTTATTTTTTTGAGACAAGGTCCACTTTGTAGTTCAGGCTGGCCAAGAGCGCAGCCTCGAACTCACAGCAATCCTCCTGCCTCTGCCTCCTGAGTGCTGAGATTACAGGCGTGAGCCACCATGCCTGGCACTGTGGTTTGTGGTAATGATTGCTGGTGGGCGTGCGTCACCACACTGGCATTGTTATATGTGGTTACCGGGGATTGAACTGGGGACCTTGGCTTGCAAAGCAGGTGCCAGAACCACTGAACTAAATCTCTGGCCCTCATTAGTAGCCTATTGTGTTTTGGGAAATGAGACCTACAAGTGGAGAGATAGGGTGGAAATGTACTGTGCTCAGTGCAAAGAAGTAAGTTGGTTTTTAGAGTTTGTGCTGCATTGTCAGTTTTTTTTTTTAATTTTAATTTTTAGACATTTCTTTTTAAAGATTTTTTGAGATAGGGTTTCACTTTGTAGTTCAGGCTGGTCTTGAACTCAGCCTCAAATTTAGCAATCCTCCTGCCTCTGCCTCCCCGAGTGCTGGGATTAAAGGTTTGAGCCACCATGCCCGGCACTGTGTTACTTGGTACTGATTGCTAGTGGGTTTGAGTCACCACACCCAGCATTGTTGTATGTGGTTACTGTGGGACTGAATGGGGCCCCTTGCACTTGCAAGGCAGGGCCAGAACCACTGAGCTAAATTCCCTGGCCCTAGACTTAATTGTTTGAGTTTTTTCTACTTTGCATTTTGGCTGGAGTGAGAAATGGTTAAGGTTTTCTGCGGAAGATTTTTAAAAAAGGATTTCAAGTGTGTAGTCTTTAAATGAAATTAATCTTTAGTTAGAGTTAATAGCAATGCTTAGTCATGTTAATTGTACTTTGGTGTAGGAGCTCTTTGCTGCTGTGTTGGAGTCTCTTCTGGGACGTGATTTCTCTACATTTTTTATTATATTTTAATACGGTGCTGGATCAAATGAAATGGATTTGTGATCTCTGAGTTATGTTGAAGCGGTAGTTCTAAAGTGATAATGACTTTTTTCAGCATGAATTAGTAATTCTGTATACTTTTCTTTTTTATTAATACTACTTACTAGTGGTAGATAGTTTCTTGTCGGAGAATTATTAACACTGTCAAGAAACACTAAATTGGATTTACAATTTGCAGTACATTGACCAAGGGACTTGTTGGCAAAAGATTGGGTTTTGATTTGATTTATGATTTAATGTTCAAACCTGAGATGTGAACTAGTTTGTAGTATTGTTTTCCTCTCTTGAGTCTGTTATATTCATTAGCAGAGAAGTCATTGTATGTACTGTCAAGTGTATTTTATTTCCAACAGACAATATAGTAGAGGGCAAAAGAAGGAACACTGGATTTGTAAGGGTGACATTTAGGCAAAAATTTTCTTTTTATATAATTTTCATTGATAAAAGTGATAGTTTTAGGTATCAATTAACAATTTTTATGGTGGATGGAACTCTGGGTCTCCAGTATGCTAGGCAAGTAATCAACCACTGAATTACATTCCCCAGATCTCAATTTTTTTATTTGGAGCAGGGTTTCATTATGTTCTACTGGTTGGCCTCAGATCTGTGATCCTCTGCTTTAGCTAGAAGTGGCTAGGATTACAGGAGTGCGCCTGCTATACTCAGCTCTCAACATTCTTAGACATTACCTTCATATACCTTTTTCAGATATGAGAAAATAGAAATTCAGGGAGTGTGAAATTGTCAGCAGCCCACGCCTGTAATTCCAGTATTTAGGAGGCTGAGGCAGGATTGTTGAGAGTTTTAGGTCCACTTGAAGTGGATAGCAAGACCCTATCTAAAAAAACAAAAACAAATGAAGTTGTTGAGGCACTTTTTATAAATTATATTCTACTGCAAAGATCCTTAAAAAGTAAATAAACATCTTACTTATTCAGCAGTAAAAATACAGTGGACATTTTTAAAAGGGAACCTCAATCTGCATACTTTTTCTGTAGTGGATTCTTAGAATTAAGAAGATAGTTCTGCATTCTTTGAACTTTAGTTGTCATTTTGAATTGATAATCTCAGGTTAGTTTTTGGCTTTCTATTTTTTCTCCCATTTCAACATCCACCTAGAAAGAAGACACTGCTCTGTTGCTTTGTAGATGTTTTGTGCCAGGATTTTGTGGTTAATTGTGTTACGGGTGACTTTCTTCCAAGGCAATAACAATAAAAATTTCCACATACCAAATGGTAGTTGTTCTTCAAAAACTCAATTGCATCATTCAAAAGGAAACCAAACGTTTTCCTTTGAGTTTATTTAGCTCATAGTATCTTGGAGTTTTTAAATTTTAAAGCTAGTAAACTAGTTAAATTTGAGTCCTTCACTGTGGAAACTTTCTGGTATCATTTTTTTCTTCTAAACTATTTAAAAGATATACTTAAAATGTTAATTCGCTAGTAGTATAGTCCCACAAAGAGGCGCAAGAGTAATACTTCTGTCAACACTGCCTACTGTAATGCAGTTATAGAGCTGATTTCATTTAGACAATGAAGGAAAAATGACAGAACATATTTAAAGCTCTATTGAAAACATAGAGCCTGAATTCAGTGAACATACCTAGTTATGGGCCTTGCTTGTACATCTTCTTTTTTGTTTGTTTTTGAGACAGAGTCTTGCTCTGTAGTTTAGGGTGGTCTTGAACTCACTGTAGCCCAGGCGGTCCTGTAACTCGCAGTGGTCCTCCTGTCCCAGCCTCCCAAGTGCTGGGATTACAGGCTTGCGCCACCACACCCAGCTAAAATCCGTCTGTTTTTAAGAATGCTCCCTCATGTACCATGATGACTTCAATAAGTGGATGTTAGGGAATGTCACTCGGAAGAAGACAGTTGTTCTGATTTACACATAAGTAAATAAAAACAGAGAAGAGAATACACACATTGATTAAACATTTAGTAATTTTTCTTTATACTAGGATATTCTTTCTTATTTTGTTGGTTAGTTGCTATATTAGAAATTATCAGACTGTCCTTTTAGTTCAGCAGTTCTGGCTCCTGCCTTGCAAGTGCGTGGTCCCAAGTTTGATCCCTGGTACCAGAAAAGAAAAAAATCACCCACTTTTCAGATAAATTCTCTAAATTTTTGTCTTTCATAATTTTTTTCCTGTGTATTTTTCTTTTTTTAGGTTTTTTGAGACAGGGTCTTGCTTTGTGGTTCAGGCTGGCCCTGAGCTCAGCCTCAAACTCACATCACAGCAATCCTCCTGCCTCTGCCTCCCGAGTGCTGGGATGACAGGCGTGAGCCACCACGCCCAGCACTGTGGTATGTGGTGCTGGTTACTGCTGGGTGTGAGTCTCCACGCCCAGTATTGTGTGTGGTTACCGGAGGATCGAACCGGACCCTGGCGCTTGCAAGACAGGCACCGGAACCACTGAGCTAAATCCCCGGCCCTTTCCTGTGTATTTTTCCTTCACATTTTTCCTAAAGGTGACGAGACAAAATAAGATCGTGGCTTTGTCCATATAATTAGAACACAAGCTCAATGGAAACACTTGTTCTCATTCATCATAGTATGCTGGTGCTCAAAGAGGTGCTTAGGACTAGAATTCAGTTAATATTTGTTGAATAAATGAGTGAGTGTAAGATCAGCATCGGAAGTTTTCCACTGAAAGGAAAATATCTTTGAAAGAATACAGAGTAGGCCATTGACTTTAGGAATTATAATTCTGTAGCTGTATAGTTATAATAACTAAATTATAATTGCTAACATTTATTGATAATGTTGCGGTTGTTTTAACTTAATCCTTGTATGTTTTATCATGTATAATCTTTACATCAGTCTTAGGTCAATACTACTATACTTTTCATAGATGAGAAAACTAAGGCAGAATGAATAAGTAATTTTTTTATTATTATTTTTTTTTTGAGACAGTCTTGCTTTGTAGTTGAGGCTTGCCTTGAACTCACTATGAAGCCCAGGCTAGGCTGGAACTCACAGCAATCCTCCTGCCTCTGCCTCCTGATTGCTGGGTCAGCCACCACACATGCCTAGCACTGTGGTATGTGATACTAATTGCTGGTGGGTATGAGTCTCCACGTCCCATATTGTGGTATGTAGATCAAACCCTGGCCCTTGTGCTTGCATGGCAGGCGCTGGAACCACTGAGCAAATCCTCAGCCCATAAGTAACTTTTTTGAAGTCACATAGCTAGTAGGAGGTAGAGACAAACTTTGATTGCTGGCACTCAGCAATTTTTTTTTTTTTTTTTTTTTTTTTGAGACTGTGTCCCAATATGCAGTTCAGGCTGGCCTCAAACTTGTGATCCTCCTGCCTCAGGCTCTTGAGTGGTGGGATTACAGGCATGTGCCACCACACCCTGCTGTGGTGGAATTCATTGTAAATATAATTTGGAGGTAAATTTTAAGATAAATAGGTAGGATAAGTAGGATTTGTTGACAGAAAAATCCAAAATGGTTCAAATGTTAGATAGTTAACAATACTCATGAATCATGTTATCATCATTTCTTTTTGGAGACTTTGTTAACTATTTAGTTTAAAATAATTTCTTTATTTCTGTTTTCCTATTATTTTCAACATCTTAATTGTTTCTCCTATTTCAGAAAAGAAAGTTATATTAAACTAACTTTGTACATTTGGGAGACTATCTTGACTGACTTAAAAATTTATATATATTTTATATATATGTATATATAATTGATTTTTTTAAAAATTGAAATCTTTATTGGTACATTACATATATATAATTCATTTTGTAGTTCAGGCTGGTCCTGAACTCAGCCCTGAACTCAATAGCAATCCTCCTGCCTCTGCCTCCCTAGTGCTGGGATTACAGGCTGAGCCACCACACCCAGTACTGTGGTATGTGGTACTGACTGCTGGTAGGTGTGAGTCACCATGCCAGGCATTGTTGTATGTGGTTACCAGAGATTGACTAGGGGCCTTGCACTTATAAGGCAGGTGCCAGAACCCCTGAGCTAAATCCCTGGCCCCTGACTAAAATACTTTAATGTAATGTCAGTTAGATACAGTTTTTGTAAAAGATACTTGAGTTCCTGTAGGTAGAACTCCTTAATTGTATTACCCTTATATCACCACACAGTTGTTCCTAATTTAAAAGGAGCTAATCCTTCAGAAGCCCTGGGTTCAACCACTAATAAATACGTAAATACATACACACACATACATACATACATACATACATACATATATACATACCTACATAACTAGGCCTAATCTGAGCAAATCAAATTTAGCAGTATATTAAAAGAACCATGCATCATTATTACTTTTGTTTGTGGTGTTGGGAAGGAAACCCAATACTTTGTACACTGCTACATCCCCAATGCCTTATCATTGTATCAGTTTTCCAGGGCTCCTGCTGCAGCAAACTAAGTACAAACAAGGGATTAAAACAACATTATTTATTCTTTCACAGTTCTAAAAATTTAACAGTTTGCACTGAAGATGTTGGCAGGGTTGATTCCATCTGAAGGCTCTGAAGGAGTAAACGCCCTGTCTTTTAGTTTCTAGGTATGACCTCACAGCAATGTGTATGTCTCTGTGTTCAAATATCCTTCTGCTTTCTCTTACAAAAACACTAGTCTTTGGCTATGGAATACATCCTGATTGATTGTGACTTCAAGCTGAACTAATCACAATTTAAGAGATTTTATTTTCAAGGAAAGTCACATTTTGAGGTTCTGGGTGGACATATATTTTTACATTTAACTCTGCTGTTACTTTGGGAACTTCAAATGGTTCAACATGAGAAAGCCTGTACAAATCATGTCATTAAAGCCGGGCACGATGTATAAACTGTAATCCCAGGACTTGGGAGACTGACGGAGGAGAATAGTGAATTCAAGGCCTACCTGGACTGCACAGTGAGAGCCTGTCTCAGAGAGAAAAGCAAAAAAAAAAAAAAAAAAAAAGGTCATATAATTAACAAAGGAAAATAATATTTTATGAGTTAATGTTTTAAAAAGACATTTGTTCTGATCTTTAATAAAAAGTTAAATCAATATCATGTAATTCCAGGGGAAATCACATATAAGGTGGAGATATCTATATTCATTTTGAAAATTATCCAGATCAAGATTTCTTCGTGTTTTGTATTGTTTGATCTTATAGCTGTTTGATGACAGCCCTTGAGCCTTTCATAAAATGTTACTGGGCTTGAAGGGCTGGGGATTTAGCTCAGGTGGTACCGCCCCTATCTTGGAAGCACAAGGGCCTGAATTTGATCCTCAGTACCACAAGAAGCAAATAAATAAACACCCAAATGTTACTGGGCATGGGGATACATGTCTGTAATCCCAATACTTGAAAAACTGACACAAGAAAATTGTGTTTGGGCAGGGGATTTAGCTCAGTGGTTCTAGCACCTGCTTTGCAAGCGCAAGAGTCTGAGTTCATCCCCATTAACCACATATAACAGTGCCTGGTGTGGTGGCTCACGCCCACCAGCATTCAGTGTTATATACCAGAATGCTGGGTGTGGGTAGCTCATGCCTGTAATCCCAGCTCGCGGGAGGCAGAGGCACGAGAATTGCTGAGTTTGAGGCTGAGTTCAGGACCAGCCTGAACTACAAAGTGAGACCCTGTCTCAAAAAAACTTAAAAAAAAAAATTGTTTTTGAGGCTAGCCTGGGCCATGTACAAGTTCAAAGCTAGCTTGTACCCTTTAATAAAAACAGTCTCTAAAAGGAAAACAAACAAAATTAATGTATATGATAGTATCATGTAGTTTTGCATAGGAAATAAATTATATTAAAGTATAATTGTCTAAATATTAAAGTTGCCCCCAGATGTGGGAGGCTGAGGCAGGATGATCCCTTTGACTTCAAGGCCAGTTTGGGTTATATTGTGAGGTCAAGTCTGGTTTCTGCTGTGAAGCTAGAGCCTGTCTCAGAGAAAAAAAAAAAGTTATACATTGTTCCTAACAATAAGGTTCATTGACAAGTTTAATAACTATGATGTATATACATTTACAAGAAATGATTAAAATATGTGTGAGGCCCTCCCTCTTTTTGAGACAGAGTCTCAAACTGGCCTTGAACTCTGTGGCCCATCCTAGCCTCAAACTCACAGTGATCCTTCTGCCTCCTCCTCTTGAGCCCTGGGATAACAGGTGTCACCACATCCAGCAATTTACATTTTAAAAAATTTATCATAGTAAAATACATAATGCCACTAATTTCCCTCACAGTATTCCCCTATGCTTTGAACATACTTATTCCATCTTTTTTGCAGTTCTGATACTCCTTCTTCGTAAGTATTTTTGTGAAAGTTAGTAAAAAAATACATTGAGTGCTGCTGCTCAGTGCCAACCAGCAAAGGCAGAGTTGTAAAAAACCTTACTCATTGAATCTGGTACCACAAGACTTCTGGCTTTTCCTCACAGGTAAACTTTTTTTTCCTTAGTTTTTTGAGCCAAGGTATCACTTTGTAGTTCAGTCTGGTCCTGAGCACAGCTTCAAACTCAGCAATCCTCCTGCATCAGCCTCCTGAGTGCTGGGATTACAGGTGTGAGCCACTGTGGTATGTGCATGCTGGTATTTTTGGATGTGGTTACTAGGGATTGAACCTGGGACCTTGCCCTTGCATGGAGGCACCGGAACCACTGAGCTAAATCCCTGGCTGTAAAGGTAGACATTTTGAATCAGTTTAGGAC
>PVIR01041871.1:0-12574 GCA_004026965.1 Petromus typicus | reverse complement strand
TTCTGAGACAGGGTCTTGCTTTGTAGTTCACGCTGGCCCTGAGCTCAGCCTCCAACTCACATCACAGCAATCCTCCTGCCTCTGCCTCCTGAGTGCTGGGATTACAGGCGTGAGCCACCATGCCTGGCACTGTGGTGTGTGGTACTGATTGCTGCTGGGCGTGAGTCTCCACGCCCAGTATGGTATGTGGTTATTGAGGATCGAACCCGGGTCCTTGTGCTTGTAAGACAGTCGCTGGAACCACTGAGTTAAACCCCTTGCCCCCCTTTTTTTTTTTTTTAGTTTTTTTGAGACAGGATCTCGCTTTGCTGTTCAGGCTGGTCTTGAACTCACCCTTTAAGTCATAGCAATCCTCTGCCTCACAAGTGCTGGGATTACAGGCGTAAGCCACCATGCCTGGCACTGTGGTGTGTGGTAGTGATTGCTGATGGGTGTGAGTCATCTTTGTTGTATGTAGTTACCAGGGATCAACCCTGGACCTTGCGCTTGCAAAGAAGGCACAAGAACCGCTGAGCTAAATCGCTGGCCCAAAGCTGGATTCTTGAAGAGCATGAAAGTCTGAGGTCCATAAGATCACATCTTGAGAACCATTAACATATTTTGTGGAAATACCATAGAACTGAATGATATGTCCAGTATTTATTTTTTTCCACCTCTGCTTCAAGCTCAAATGCAACTGAAATGATAAGTAAGTCTTACTTCCAGGAGATTTCACAAACTCTTTTCAGAAATATCTTCATTGTTTAAAACTGTAAGATCTTTAAATATCTTCCTTCATTGAAATCTAACTATCCCTTTTTCCTCCTTTGAAGCAAAAATCAACCACCAGTACCAGTGAAAATGGAAGATAATTCTATTTATCGTAGACAAAATGTTTTACTTTTTCAATTTTTTTCTTTCTAAACTTAGTCCAGCTTCTGGAAATGCTATTCTACCACTCAGTAAGGTGACTTTTCAGAACAATAGAGGCAAACGACATCACCACATGGACTTGGTCACCTTCTTCCTTCCACAAAGGGAGTGTAAGTAATCCTATCAGCAAAGCCTTGTGCTGCTTAATGTCATTAAACAACTCATTGTGGTGCTTATTGAACATTTCAGTGATACATTTTAATTGGTCACAATTGACTCCTTTTGTCTTTTGAATTTTCTGAAGTTATCTCTTCATCTATAAGCTAGGACAAAAGCTTGTCAATTCGTAAATGTACTTGCTCTGTTTCTCTTTGAGGACATCTGTAGCTGGGATAGTTTTAGCTCCTCCCAACAGTTCTCTCAGCTGCTCTGTGTTTTCACATCTCTCAAGAGGGGTTAATTCTTTACAGCTGTATCTTCCCTTCCAAGAATCTCACATGTGCAAATTATTAATCTTTTTCTATTGCCACAGAAACTCCCTAGGCCATAAACACCCCCTATCTCAGACTGGCTCCGTTCCAAGAAAAACTTTGATATTCTTTCCCTGAAAAGATAATTTGGCCTCTTTCAGTTTACATTGTTCATTGGAACAATTGTTAAGACAAGGAAATGGATACCAAGTTCAAAATAATAATTCGGAAACAGAAAATTAAGGTGGCTTAGTGGTAGAACAGTTACAAAGATCTTCCATGCGTAAGGTCCTGGGTTTGAACTCCAGCACATACATAAGTAAATAAAGAAACAAACATTAAAATAAAAACAAACTGAAATTTAGTTTGTAAGTTTAAATCTTTATCTACATTTATGTAAGCACACCTAGAGTTTTATATTCCTTGTACTTAAAAAGTCAGACTGCTTACACTTTTAAGAGAATGCTTTTAAATATTTTTGATTTTGCAATTCTGTTAATTACATAGGATGTTTTACAATAGAAGAAAACAATGAAGCAGTATTTAGTGTGTCTTTTAGTGTAAAGACATTTTATTTTCCAAAATGTGATTTGATTGTATTTACACATGTAATATATACTGTAAACATTTTGGTATATAAATATATTGATATTGGTTTGTAAGGCATAACATTGGGATGGTATGATAAAATCATTTATATCAATATACACACATATAGACTAATCTATATGCACAGGCTAATCTATAGCACAGCCTCTCTATTTTTCTATGATGCATGCCTCATTCCAGATTTTCAAATCACTCAGGAGTCTTTGTAAGATGGGCAATGCTTGGCTATTTCTCTTTGCTTCCATCATCTACATTTAGATTTGTTCTCCATTCCTTAGCTACTAGTAAGGTACTCCTATGACACTACCAGCCTTCAAAATAAATCATTTGTTTTAAAAGTTAGATTTGTCATAATAAAGCATTAAGAAATTCCAGAAATTGCATTTCTCAGTGATTACATGCCTCTAGTGGTGTTCAGAGACACAAGGCAGAGGGCCAGTGATTTTTACCACCTGACAAGTGCAATAATCCCCTAGAACTGCAAGGCCTGAAGCATTTTATTACTGTTATGAAACAGAATTTATAAATAAAAATAAGGAAAACAGCCAGAGCCATGCACTTCCTTAGCTTCCCTGACATTGATATGACAGCCAATCAGAAATTTCCATTTATGCCAAGATTGCCAAACCAATAATTTTAGCAATAAAGCGTACTCTAAGAAATACTATAATACATTGACTCAAACATGTATTTAACTACTGAAGTTTAAAGGTAAGTTTGTTGTAATTCAGACATACAATCATTTTAATATATACAGAAAATCTCCCTGTAGACCAATTAAAAGGAGCTTCCAACAATACTGACACCTAATTCATATATTACAACTCAAGCAAGTTGCATTTCAACATTTTTAGATAAGCTATATAATAGCGGAAAAAAGGATTAGGATAATAGTGAGATATAAATTGCATTTTTTGTATTATTTCAACAGGCTTTGTGGTTGAAAAGAAGAATGCAGAAGGGACAAACTTATGTAGATTATTTTTTCATTACATGCATTTTTCTAGTCTAAAAATGTCAGTTGCTTGTCATGTTAACTAAGAATGTATTCACTATTGTATATATCTAAAGCTCGAGTTAAACTGAAAATTTTGCAAAGGACAGATACAAAGAAGTGATTTTTCCTTCTCTCTGTATATAAAAATAGAACTTTCAGAAATGTCATGGCTGACACATTTAGCTGCTGGACACTGAAAATCCTCTTTCTGACTCACAACCTGTGACTGGAACTCTGTCAGAGTAATCAAGAGACGTTATACCACAGAGCAGGGGCAGTGGGAGAGCGTTGCCATTCGGTCTTGTTTTTAAAGCAAGTGAGATTTAAATTTAAATCATAATGTAAATAAGTGCTTTTCATATGTCTCAACTTTAAAATACAGAAAATAATTATGTAAAATATTTGTTACACTAATTATCTAATGAAATCTGTATTTCAGAGCACAGGGAATACAAAACTGTTTAATATGGTAAAAGATACACATGACCGAATTCATACCTATCACCTACTGGATTATTTTGCTGAGGCTGCATTGCAATTTGTTATGACCATGACAATAAAGGTCAACAGATTAAAATGAACCTTTTAACAATATAAACACAGTTTAGAAATTAAAATAATTCTTAGATAACATCTGTCCCTTTTGATCTGAGTGTTGTGTCTTTTTTTAAGATTAAAAGAATTATGGTGCATATTGTATTTGAAATATTTCCTAAAAGACAGATAAGCTGTATATTTGGGGTTTTAATATATATTTTAAAAATATTTTGTCATAATTGTCAATTTTGTGAAGACAGAATTGGATTGAAAGGTTACTGTGTTAGTCAGCTTTTTGTTTCTGTGACAATATACCTGAGAAAATTAACTTAAAGAGATAAAGGTTTATTTTAGCTCACAGTATCAGATTTCAGTATGGGATCACTTGACCTCTTCAATTTGGGCCTGTCCTGAGACAGAAGAGCATAGTGGGAGGGCATGGTAAGGCGAAGCTGCTTACGTTATGGAGGCCAGAAAGCAAAGGTAAAGAGCCAAAGATAAAGAAGTGGAGGCAAAATACAACTTTTATGACCAAGCTCCTAGTGGCATACTTCCTTCAACCATACCTTACTTTCTGAAGTTTCCACCAAAGCCCATTTAGCTTTGCATACATCCATGGATTAACCCATTGGTGAGGTTAGGGCCTTCATAATCCAATCACCCTGGAAGGTAACGCTTCTGAACACTGTAGTATTGAGCAGTAAGCTTTCAATGCTAGAGATTTTAGAGTGGCCATTTTGAATCCAACCCATACCAGGGATCAATATGGACATTCATGATATGGGGTAAATTAGACTTAGGTAAATGACCAGTGTTTACACTGTGTTTCCTGGTAGTTTATTGTTGCCTCTTGAATTTTATTCACTTTTCAGAAACAGAAACATCTAAACTTTCAAATTGAATAAATTACCTTAAGATAGCTGATTATAAAGATGTTGCTAATTGCAAAGGTACTAATGTAATTTACAGAAAATATTTCAGTTAATACATTTTAGGTTTAGATGTGTATTTCTTGTCAAGAAAGCATCTTGAATGAAACCATAGAACCCATTCAGACTCAAACAAATGAAATAAACGTTGGTTCATTTTTTCTTATGTCTAAGTTCGTCAAGTCTGCTTGATTATAGGCAGTGAAAGGGTTGTACTGTAGTTTGGAGATATAATGGCTTTAGTGTTAAACTCAGATCCTGTCTCTGATAGTTACAAGCCGTGTTGTCCTTAACAAATAAATCTTCATAAGCCTAAATTTTCTTATCTGTATATTGGGAAAAATGCTTATCCACTTATAAACCATAGGCTTAATAAATAATGACATGATGAGACTGGAATAGTGTGTCATCACAGACACTTAGTAAAGTGAGTTATTCCTTTCTTCCCCTGTTACATTTTAAAATTTACATTGCACCCTTCCTTGTCCAAATTCTAGGTGGCTTATTATATCAGTGTTTATTTCTCCTAGACACTTTGATTTGTCCTATGAATTCAAGTTTATTCAAATGAGAAATGCTCCATATTCTAATGTGCATTGATAGTAACTCTCAATATAATTATTTTCTTTTTAAAAATAATTATTTTCTTACCTCCCCCCTCCATATAATCTCTTTTCAACAGAAGCTTACCATTCTAAGGGCCAACAAGTTGACTCTTATTATACACATATTTAAATAATTACAGAATCTTAGAATTTGAAGAGACTATTAAATTGAGTATCACAAAATGTACTATATCTGCCTCATCCCTAGAGCTAAAAAGGCAAGGAAATTATAGTATACAAGAAAAATGGGTGTGAGGAGAGCACATAGTTAACAGTGGAGACTAGAATTGAGGCAAAATAGCAGCAGCTTGTGTCTGTAGATTGCTTGCGTTCACTATGCAGCTCAAATTTAATGCTGCTATGAGGAAATTTTGGGCCTATGTCAGGCCAGATTTTAAGATTTTCTACAAACAAACTCTAGATTTTTCATGTGAAATCTTTACATTAACAATGCCATTTGAATATCTGGTCTACACAAAGTATATTGTGTGTGTATATCCAGGTCACAAAAGCTGCCTTCGACCCTGTGTTAGAACATTTGATGCAAATAAACTCGTGTTCTGATGGAGATATTGAAGCCTGCAGGGTCAAATGACTTTTCTAAGATAAGTTATTGGCAAGACAAAGAGTAAAGCCTCCTCTCCAAGCTTATTATATAAGAAATGACACCCACGGCCATTTCTTCTTATGGATGCCCATCAACATACATATCATGTTGAGACTGTATTATTTTCTTTAGGTCATGTATATACCATGTACATTATTACACTAAATAATTTTATAATTCTCACAAATGAAATATGAGCATAGAGAATTTGCTTAAAAATTATCACTGTAACTTTTTAAAAAAGTTTATGTAATGTCATTTAGCCTATATATATTCACCTTTCTGCCAACTAGTTACACATTCAAGATATTTATGCTTTGAAATTATTTGCCTGGAATTTATTACTTTTCTAATGAGTTTAGTTAACTCTGTGCATCAGAATACTTAGTAATATTTCAGAGTCCTCACATACATAAATGAACTATTTTGCATTAATGTAAAATGTTTCAAGTCAGTTCATGTATTTTATATAACTCCATTGACCAGGTTTAGACTTTCAGAAATAAATGATTAATAGTTATGGATGTAATCCTTTGGGAAATATCAGCATGTATTTATGTGTTATAAAAAATGAAAAAAAAATAAATCCTTTGTTGATTTAAACATGGAAGTTTCTGTATTCAAGGAATCCCTTGATGCTTGAATCTAAAAGCTGACCAGCAGTTTGTGAACAAAGTTGAGTATTTCTGGCACTTTTGCCTTAGAGTAAATCATACTCAAGTTTAAAATTCTAATGGGCAAACTTCCTTGTATTATTATACATGGCTCAGCACCAGTCGTTAAACCCAAATCCTCTAGAGGCATTGCATTTGAATATTTGAATTTTAATGTGGAACACCTATGTTTTCAGCACTAAATACAAAACTACCCTGGCCATGTACTAATTGAACAGAACTGTCCATTTCAATTGTTGGTATCGAGGCTTAGGATGCTTACAAATGAAAACCATTGATTAGGTCACATGGTATCATTTCAGGGCTGTACAAAATTCTTATCTCTGGTTTTGCCCTCCCCTTGGGGTGCCTACTCTTACCTGTGACCTCAACTTGCTTCAGGATTTTTAAATTTGCTGCTAACTAAGGTGGATACATTTCCTGACCTTACTGGTGGGAATAGTCTAGAAGTCTCTCAAGTGCTGTAGGAACTAATTAATATGCATATTATTCCAGGAAAGAGTCATTATATCATAGATATCTGTGAGAGAGTATGGCAGCCATGATGGTTAATTACTAAGGAGTGTCTGTCTCTAAATAGATTCTTTAAATACAGTAGTTTAGTTTTATAACTTAACATACCTTGCAGAAGTTTCTGAATGTGTGTGAATATGTGAAATTTTTATATCACATTTATTTTTTTTTTCTGATTGGTAAGGTATATTTGAAGCAATGAACTTAATAATGATAAAGCTTCTTCAAGTCTGTTTGAGAATTTAAAAGCTTACAATGGACAAAAGGTGGCATTTAAAAGAAACTGTACTATGTTTTGTTGGTGGGACAAAACAGCTGACCCTTACAAGTCAGAAGAGGAGAGGGATATTTGGTTTGTAGTCTGTAGATGTTTCTGTCCACAGGTGACTGATCCCAAGGCAGGATGGCATGGCTGAAGAGAAACAGTTCACAGCATAGCAGGCAGACAGGAGAGATGCAAAAGGGAGGAGAAGGGAAGTGGCCCCGCCCACAGTGACCCTCCTCTTCCCATCAGGCTTCACCTCCCAACATCACAACCAGCTACAAACCTGCCGGTGGAATAGTCACACACCAGTGCTCCAATTGTTTCTCAGAAGCCCCACCTGTGAGCATTTGAGGCTTTGGGGGACATCTAGATATAAACTATACAAACTGTTTTAGTAGCTTTACTTAATTTTAATACAATAAATACTTGTTGATTAGGAATACTAAAATATGAATACTAAAACTCTGTAATAGTCAGAATAAAGAGCTAGATAAATGGAGCACGTAGCCCAGTCTATAGAAAATATAGGAAAAAATTGGTTAAAAAAATAATAGTATTTCAAAAACAAGTGAGACAACTGGAAGCATACCAGCACATGCATAATAAGAGATCTTCAAAGAGAATTATGGAGGGAAAAGTAGAAAACACTTCTGAAGAAAAATTTCTGAAATCCTTCTTACATAGGATATAGAACAACATACACTTCCAAGAAACTCAATGAATTAAAAGACAGAGTTATATTGGTATAGAATCAGTGAAACAATGGATTAGTATTGAAAGTTTGGAACTAAACATTTATACTCATTATGGTTAGCTGAATTTCAACTAAGTTGATAAGGCAATTTAATGGGAAACAATCTTTTTAAGAAATGGTTCTAGGAAAATTAATTATCATATTCAAAATAAATAAATTCCAGCCATGCCTACTTAAAATTTACTCAAAATAGACTATAGAACTAAATGCAATGATAAAAATGTGAACCTTCTAGAAGAAATCATAGGAAAAACCATTTCTGAGATGCTAGTAAACATTTCCCAGATAAGATATTAAATGCAAAACCTATAATAGAAAAAATGAATTAAACTTCATAAGAGTTAAAAAATTTTTTGATGAATAAAAGATTTGAATGGATATCTCTCTGTATTGTCTCTATGGAGACCCCTGTTTGTTCTCCAGCCCTGATCACTTGCACTTCAGGACTTTACAATGTTAAATCACAATGTTAAGGAAGTACATAAAATATACAAAATATCATCATGCATTAGGAAAATTCAAATTAAACCACAGTGTGACACTAATACTCACATACTAGAATACCTATAATAAAAAATGTGCACTTAGTAGTAGAACACGTGTTCACCATGCATAGGAGTTTGGGTTCAATCTCCAGCATCAGTAAATGAATAAGCAAAAAACAAAATATGACATTACCACATACTGATGCACATGTGGCAGAACTGGACTCTTTACAAATGACTGGGGAGAAGTGTAAAGTATAAGAAGATGATTTTTTTTCTTAAAAAACATAGACATAAAACTTACCAATCACATATACTCATGAGAAATAAGTATATGTCCACACACATTTAGATGTGATTGTAAAGCATTATTCACAATATCCCTAAACTGGAACAAACACAAATGTACTACACAGCTAGTTAATGGATAAACAAAATCTATTGAATCTATAAGCACATTCTTGTATATGTATATAATGAAATATTTTTCAACAATAAAATGAAACAAACCACTAGTACATCATGATTCAACATGGATGAGTCTCAGGGACTTTATGTTAACTAAAATATTAGGCACAAAAACCAACAGACATTACAGAAAATTTAAATATATAGAGAAGAAATAAATAAAGGTTAGGGTTTGGGAGTGGGGTTTACCTGTAAATGGGCGAAGAGAACAGTATTCTGTCACTTGAGCTTGGTGATGGCTGAACCATTCTGTAAGATTATTAAAACTGTTGACTTGTACACTTAAAATAATTCAACTATGGTATTCAAAGTGGATAGAAAAACATGGTTTGTATTTATAAGTAGAAAATTTTAGTATTGTAAAAATGCACTATCATTAATTGCCTCTTGCTTCAAACACCTGTATCCCATTGTTTTTGCACTTCTTGAAGTAGTTTTGGGAGTTCTGGTTGATGAGTGACTTTAATTGCATTATTACATCTGCCTGACTGTCTTCAAACAATTCAAATGTGTACCATTTATGCCTGTTTGATTCTAGGGGAGAGCCTGAAGTCACAAGTGCCAGATCAGAGAGTAAAGGGGATGCAGATACTCAGCAATGTTTATCCTTGCCTATCTTTCCAATGTTTAGGATGTGGCAATTTTTTTTTTTTTTTTTTGAGACAGGGTCCTACTTTGTAGTTCAAGCTGGTCCTGAGCTCAGCCTCAAACTCACATCATAGCAATCCTCCTGCCTCTGCCTTCTGAGTGCTGGGAGTACAGGCATGAGGCACCATGGCTGGCACTGTGGTATGTGGTACTGATTTCTGGTGAGCTGAGTCTCCATGCTCAGCATTGCTGTATGTGGTTACTGGGGATCGAACCCAGGACCTTGCACTTGCAAGAGAGGCACTGGAACCACTGAGATAAATCCCCAGTCAAGTAAAAATATATTTTAATTGCAGCTCACAAACATTCAGGAAAGGGAACTTCCAGAACTGCTTCAGAAATTGGGAAAACAATGGAATAACTGTATTTGAAGCAAGCGGGAGTATTTTGAGGAAGATTTTGGGCAATGTGTCATTTACTGGAAGATTTTTTAATTTAAAGATTCACTGTATTCTTAATCACAGCAGATATTTGATCTCAAGAAAGCTATAAAATAATATGATGAAAGTGAGAAATACTATGAGAACAGGTGTACTTCTAAATAAAAGCTCTTGGGAAAAATTCATAAGTATGTCAAAACTGAAATAGAACTCAAGGCTGAAACACTTGTGGCAATTTCAAAGGAAATTCCATTGTATTCAGAGGAAAGATTAAAGATGCAAAGCTGTGGAGTAAATTGTTTTGACATGATTACACGTGTAGTGTCTGCGTCTGGGAGTAAGTAGAGTGAAAAGCAGCTTTGGAAAGCGAGAGTAAATCTGACCTTATCCTAGAGGCCATGGAAATGAGACCCCTGTTTGTTCTCCAGCCCTGATCACTTGCACTTCAGGACTTTACAAATCTCTTTGCAAAGCATCTCTATTTGGTTTTATCCAAAGATATTAAATTAAACACACTACAAATTTGTCCCTACTTTTTCTCATATTCGTTATTCATTGACTATACTATTTACACCATCCCCAAATTTCTCAAGTTAGAAACTTTATCCTTTATACTTCTGTTTGAATTTCCCAATTGAACCAATCAAATATTTTATTACTTTATGGTACTTCCTAAATTCCCTCTTTTTTTGTAGTTTGTTTTGTCTCATTTTCTGTTTTTGAAAGCAGGGTCTTATTATGTAGTTCACCCTAGCCTTGAACTCATTTTGCAGCCCCAGCTGGTCTCAAAATGGTGGTAATCTTCTTGTCTCAGCCTCCTGGCACCATGTTGGGCGGCTTCCTACATTGTCCAGTCTAGGAGTGTTTGAACCAGGACCTGCAGCTCTCTGTGCCTCTAGACAGCTAATAACATGGCTCCGTGATAATCATAAACTTTTATATGACATTTTCGCAATAATGTTCCCAACTGAATCGCAAGTGGTTAAGGACAGCTGTGGCAGAACTCTGTTGAGGGAAAGGTGCAGGACAGTGCTAACTGTGCCTGTCGCACCCCATTTATATCACTTACCACGTGCGCTTGGTGAGCAAATGGGGTGATAACAATTGATACTGTTTCAACCTACCTATGCATGTGTGTGCCTGTAATGCCAGGTGTGCATTGTTATTAAGTAGATGTATGATTTCTTAATTATTGAACTGGGGCTTGTTATTTCATAAAATTAATAAGTTAAAGTAGTCACTTAGCAGCTGTGCTACAGAAAGTATAAAAATATATCAAATAGTTTCCTACTCACAATATTGTTATCACATGTAGAGCACTGATAATTGTAGAAATAAAAATATTTTTAAAAGTTTTACTGTTTATACACATTAACTATACTATATATTTTATTCTTAGCCCAAAGCAATACTTTACTCAGAGAAGCTTCGGCAAGTCAAAATGTGCAACACCCATGTTCTAACCCCATTACTATCAAAGACTAGACATTCGTCTCTTCCCTGGATCACTGAAGTGATCTCTAGTCTGGTTACCTTCTCTCTACACGTGTCTCCTTCAACTATATCTGGAACATACTTTTAGTGATTGATTTGAGATTCAGATCTAATCTCATGTTATTCTATTCAGTTACTTCTCATGGGCACAGTTTAAGATTTTCAAGAACACTTTTCATTTTCCTTCCTATGACCTCAAAGTTTGACTCTTGGTATGTCTGCAGTCTGCCCTACTCGTTTTCTGTTATGTTTTTGTTTTTACAATTTTACCCTGTTTTTCCTCTGCACTTTGTTTTGCCTTCTAACTATGTCCACCAGGAAGGCGTTGTACTGCCTAGGAGCTTCTTTGGCTCAGTTTGATGGTCTTGTTATGAAGTTGAACATTTCTTTATTATAATTTATTCTATATTACAAGATAATGAACAGTTTCTGTGTTTCTTTCTCTCCTTGCATTGTGAGTTTCTTGAAAATGTATTGACTCTTGCCTTTGGAATCCAAGAATCTCTCACTGTAATGATATACAGGAGTAACACAAACCCTATTTATTAAATGGACACCTGGAGGGATGCAAAAATAATCATTGCTGACAACACATAGAATAGATTTGATGGGAGAAAGCATGAAAAATTGGCATAAATTTATAAAGGGTGCTGGTGAGAATTCAGGAGGATCTAAATTTTAAAAGTAATAATTAGGTGAATAATACATACTTTAGCAAAGATTTAAAGTTAATTAATTTTTTTGTGTTTAGAGCTTTCCAAAAATAGTACCAACATGAGTATAGTAGTACATGTCTATGATCTCAGGGACTCCAGAAGCTGATGCAAGAAGACCACTTCGAGTCTTAGTCTAGCCTAGGTTACATAGTGAGTTTAATGCCAGCAGGAGCTTCACAGTGATACCCTGTCTCAAAATATAGATGGGGAGAGAGAGAAAGAGAGAGAGAGAGAGAGAGAGAGAGAGAGAGAGAGAAGAAGAAGAAGAAGAAGAAGAAGAAGAAGAAGAAGAAGAAGAAGAAGAAGAAGAAGAAGAAAGAAGAAGAAAAAGAAGAAGAAGAAGAAGAAGGAGGAGGAGGAGGAGGAGAAGATGAAGAAGATGAAGATGAAGAAGAAGAAGAAGAAGAAGAAGAAGAAGAAGAAGAAGAAGAGGAAGGAAGAAGAGAGAACCAACAGCTCACGAATGCTTATCATTGCTTGTGTTTAGATGTCTCCTCAAAGCCTCATGGGGTCATAGGTGGGGCTTTACAGGGGTGGCTGGATCTAGAGTATATGATAGATTTATGGGTGT
>PVIR01041870.1:0-12547 GCA_004026965.1 Petromus typicus | reverse complement strand
TACTTTATCAGAGGGCCGGGGAGTTAGCTCAGTGGTTCCAGTGCCTGTCTTGCAAGTGCAAGGACTGGGGTTTGATCCCCGGTTAACCACATACAATACTGGGTGTGGAGACTCACGCCCAGCAACAACCAGTACCACATATCACAGTGCCAGGCATGGTGGCTCACCCCTGTAATCCCAGCACTTGGGAGGCAGAGGCAGGAGGATTGCTGTGATGGGAGTTTGAGGCTGAGCTCAGGGCCAGCCTGAACCACAAAGCGAGACTCTGTCTCAAAAAAAAAAAAAAAAAAAAAAAAAAAAAAAAAAAAAAAAAAAAAAACTTTATCAGATAACCAGAGAAACAGTGACCATAACGAAAGATGTGGAACAAATACAGATTTAAAAATAGAGAGGCTGGGCCGGGGATTTACCTCAGTGGTTCTGGCACCTGCCTTACAAGTGCAAGGGCCAGGGTTCAATCCCTGGTAAACACATATAACAATGCCGGGTGGGGAGACTCACACCTACCAGCAATCAGAACCACATACCACAGTGCTGGGCATCATGGCTCATGCCTGTAATCCCAGCACTTGGAAGGCAGAGGCAGGAGGATTGCTGTGAGGATCACCTAGGCTACATAGTAAACGCAAGGCCAGCATGAACTGCAAAGAGACCCTGTTTTTTTTTTTTTTTTTAAAAAAAAAAGCAGATGTAAATTTCAATGGTTGCTTCATTTCACTAAGCTCTACCTTTTCTGAAAGGCCAAGTGTTTTGTGTCTCAAGAACTAAAACTGAACCCATATATGGTGGTACAAGCCTGTAATCCTAGCACTTGGGAGACTGAGGGAGGGTGATTTCCATGATTTCAAAGCCAACATGGGCTATATAGGGAGTTCAAAGCCAACCTGAACTATAGTGATAGTCTGGATCCAAAAACTTAAAAAAATAAGGAAGCAAATCAGACATTGACAAAAGTGATTAATTATGCTTATGTTTCTGCATTTTAAATGAAGTCTTCTCTCACTACTTGCATATTTAACATTCCGTATTTCAGCTATGCATAAACAACCCAGAAAGTCCATGGCGTGCAGCCCTTTGCCATTTGCTGAAGCAGTCATTTGAGTTTTCTCTGAGGACTGGCGTATCCATGTGAGTCACTGACAAAGCCTTATCTGCCCACCCTCATCCACCCCAGTGTGTCTCTTCCACATTTGACTGTTTGCCATCTACACAAGTCACAGTGAAAATTTTATATTACCATTATATTAAGGGCATCTGAACTTCTCAAGGAATTCTTTTAGGTACCTCTAAAAGTCTATATGAATTACATAGTTACTATAACAGGAGGAAATACTACACAACATCAGAGGTAACAGCAAGGAAAATAAGAGATAACTCAGTTAAGAGGACAAGTCATGGACCGGAGGGAAAATTTACAGAAGATATGTTAGCACAGGATGACGCTGGAAAGCATTGTTCAAACTCAGCATTCAGAATGTTAAGCACGGGCGACAAGAGTAAGCAGATTTACAGCATATGAAAAATATTTCACATAGTACATCATTAGGAAATTATAAAGTAATTATAAAGAAATTATAAAGTAAAGGAACGTCCACCACTCACCTACTAGAATCCCCAATCCAAGACATGGACAGAATCCCATGTCAAATATGACCTGGAGCAAGAGGAACTCTCATTTGTTTTGGGTGAGAATGCGAATAATACTGTCCCCCTGGAGGACAGTTTGAAAGTGTCTTAGAAAACTAGGCATTCTTTCCCCTTGGGATCCAGCAATTCTCCTTGCTATTTATCCAGATGAGCTGAACACATGTTCATGTAAAATCTGTGCAAGTATATTTGTAACAACTTTATTCCTAATTGCTAAAACTTGGAAGTAACCAAGATTCCTGTCAGCAGGTAAATAAATAAATGTACTGTAGAAAACCCAGAATATTATTCATCTCTAGAGTAGAAATGAGCTTTTAGGAGACATGGCAGGGAACAGACAAACAGGCTTTTTGTGAACAGGAAAGATGACTGGGGGAAAGAGGAAGACAAGGGGAATGAAAATTATATATATTATATATAATTATTATAAATTATATATATCTTATATAGCATATATATAAATTCCCTCAAATGAACATAGTTATTATATATCAAAAATATACAGTAATAAATAAAACAAAATATGAGAAGAAATTTCTTATCAGGTGATGAAAAGATACCAAGAAAACTTAAATGCATATTACTTATTGAAAGAAGCTAATCTGAAAAAACTATAGACTATATGACTCCAACTCTGTAAAATGCTGGAAAAGTCAGAACTATGGAGAATAATAAGTGTTGTACGGAAAGAACAGATCAACAGAGTGGTTTGGGGTATTTTTTAAACAGGGTCTCACCATGTAGTTCAGGCTGGCCTTGAACTCACAGTGATCCTCCTATCAGCCAATGAACGTCAGGATTAAAGATGTGTACCACCATGCCCAGCAAGAGTGGTTTATTTTGAAAGCAGTAAAACCATCACATAGGACATAACAAAGGCAAGTACATATTACACATCTATCAGAACTCATAGATGGTACACTACCAAGAAAGAACTCCACTCTGAACTCAGATTTAGAGTAATAATGACCCCAAGGTGCACATTTATAAATGGAGCAAATGTGCCACTGTAGTACGGGACTTGATGGGGGGAAGTCTGCATGGAGGTTCCAGGAAAGGGGTGAGAGGTGTATGAGAACACTCTGGACTTTATGATCAATTTTCCTGTGGACCTAAAACTGCTTTAAACAAGAAATCTACTCTTAAATAGACACACACATAGAAATTGTTCATAATTAATTCATAGAAACATAAAGAAATAATTCTATAGTTTGGAATTGTAATTATGAAAAAATAGTGATAGAAGAATAAATTGCAATGGTAATTTATTCACTTATTTAGAGTGCAACTATAGAAATACCTACATCATTATTTTATCTCTATTATTGTAGCTTTTGGGTTTTTTTAAGAATATTTGTATAATCAGCTAATTGGCAACAAGCTCTCCAGAAACAGACCTTGTAAGTTCAACATGAAGAACACTATTTATCCAGTAACGTGTTCCCTTGGCAAAGTCACATATTTGGTCACCAAATGTGAACAGTCATTTATCATGGCAAACGTTTTGTTTCAATTCAAGTGTCTGTTAGCAATCCCATAACATCTAGAAAAAAAGAAAGGCAAATGATACTTTAGTGCATGTGTTCCCCTAGCTATAAGCACAAACTTTCTCAATGATAATTTCCAAATTGTAATATCCTATATAATCATGTTTTGGAATTGGAGAAGATATTGTGATTTAAATGTTTTTTAAACCATCTCTAGTTTTTAATCCTGGATACAATTTTCTCAGCAGCTTACCATGTAAAATCTGAAAGAGTTAAATAAATCTTTTTCTGTGTTTATTTCTCCTTTCTTTTTAGAAAAGTTGTTATTTTTTATTAGTACATGTACTCATAAGGATTACATTCCTTGTAGGAAGTTGACACAGGTATATAACACAACTCAGTTTTTGCATCCCCTTCCCGACCTTTGCTCCACCCTTTATCTCTTGGTGCTCTTCCTTTTTGAAAAATGTGGAGCTCCGTATTATTATCTTTCCATCTTATAACCCACATGAGTTCAAATAACCTCTTCACATACAAAAGAATTTCTTGATATACACATTCTGGCAGAGAATAAACTCGTATGCAGGAATTTGACACCCATTTTCATCCAACAGCCAAGCTATACTCTTCAGTTTCTTTATCTCTTATCAAATGTAAGGAAATTTTGTCAAATAAAAAACATCCACCTTTAGATTCGATTTGTATCACTACAGTCTTTAATTAAGGAGAAGTTTTTCTTCTCCTAAGTATAAAATACGAGAAACTTACATATGACAAAAATATCACCTCAATTACATTTGAGAACTCTTAAGTCTTAAATAATATATTTTTTAATAATTTGGACAATTATTTATATAAAAGTCATATTATATATACCCTATTAAAATATCAGAAGGAAACAAAATAAATATTTACAAGTGTGGTTGGCATAACAATGGCTTCAGCATACTGAGGTCCTAATCGTTGAGGCCTCATATTATAAAAGGGATCTTGCAACTGGAAATAAGTTAAGGAGTTTGAGGTCAAAACATTATGTTGGAATATCTGAAGATATCCCACATGAAATACAAGTGTCCCTTGGCAAAGGACACATGGGAAGACTTGACTAGTAAAACAAAGGAGATGTGGCAATGAAAGAGAGATGAGAAAAGGAGCCCAGCCAAGGAAACAAGCCAACTGCAGAAGCCAGGAAGGCAGGAAGTGGATCCTCCCAGAGCTTCCAGAATAGCCAGCCCTGCCAGCCCCTCAGCCCAGTGAGACTGATTTCATGCTTCTGGCCTCCAGAACTATAAGAGAAAATTAGTGTTGTTATGAGCCACCCAGTTTGTGGTAATGTGTCTCAGCAGCCGTAGGAAAATGAAACCATATGTAAAAAGGAAAAAAAAAAGATGTTTATTTGCCAAGCATACAGATAACATTGGAGTATTTGGGAAAAGTAATTAATCAAACTGCTTAAACACACTGATTGAATAGATAGAGGGATGGAAAGATGAGCTTGTATATAAAAAAGAAAAGATAGTGCAATGTTAGTTTAATATCTAGGTGGTAAGATAGGTTCATACTATAAAATTTCTTCAAGTTTTCCAAGTTTAAAACATTGCATAATAAAACACTGGAAAAGAATCAGAGACCACAGTACAGATAATCATAACACGGGAACCGTATCTTTTTCCTATGGCACCAAGAGTACAGGCAGATAATTAAAAGATTATTAGATTTTATAGTAGATATTGTGAAATAGAAAATATTTAAAAGGAAATTGGGTGTAGTGGTAAGTAACAGGGAGAAAAAATAATGTTATGGTAATTAAAACAGGAAAAGCATATGTATAGGAGAAGGGGAAAATGAGAACTAAGTCATGTCGTATCATATACTGGTACAAATTCTCAATGCTGAAAGTGACTACAATGTGTGTATATATAATGTACTAATAAAGATTTGAATGAAAAAAGATTATTAGATTTATGTTATTCAAAATGAAAATTTTTACCAAAAAATGAGCAATTAAAAAAATAAAATTCATATGCACTATATACATCTATATATTTATGATAGTGTCAGAAAAGTTTGTCATACATGTCAAATTGACATTTATCCATACATAACATCATATAAGAAATGTATGACATTCAATGTGATCTCCATGCCCATTCTTGTATGTAGTTACTGGGGATCCGGGCCCTCGCACTTGTAAGGCAGGTGCTGGAACCACTGAGCTAACTCCCTGGCCTGAGATAGTTATCTTTACTCGTAGGGTGATATTAGGTAGTAATGTTGACAATATGCAAGACGCCTCCCAAGCACAGTGTGTACATTGAATGGTATTGTAAAGCTAAAGAAGCTCTTAGAGTGGCCCAGCTGCAGTCTTGCTTTGACTTCATCCCCAAGGCACAGTGCCAATTCTTAAGAAATTAACCCATTTCTACTTAGCCAATATGAACCAGACTTCAAATATAAAAGCCCCTGAATCATTATTGATAGTAATATATTTGATCAATATGAAGAAGTCAGGTGCCTCCTGAATAGTATCCACCTGAAAAAGAAGAAATACTTAAATGATAGAGTATCCAACCCCCAAAACCATGTACAGCCTGTGCAAACTGTTTTCAGATTAATTTTTAATAATCAGATGAAATGTTTAGAAAAATTATTATATAGAAGTATGTCCTTTATATAGTTTACTCATATTATTTTCACAAAGTTTTATAAATTGAAATAAGTAGAAATAATAATGACCAGAAAGATGAGCATCAAGTTGTTAGCAAATGCTTTTTTGTATTATAGGAAATGATCTTTTGTCCATCTTTCAGTTGTCTCAAGCTTTATTACAAGGAACAGAAATGAGTTGAATAATATATACAGACTGATTGCAGGTCCTTTGTGCACACAAAAATATATAGATGCTCCAGCCCTTTCCTCAAAATCATGTAGTATCTGCATATGAACTATGCACACTGTTCCATATTTTAAGTCACTTTTAGATAACTTATATTACTCAATGCAATGTAAATTCTATGGAAATAACTGATATACTGTATTTTTAAGGGAAAATGAAATTAAGAGTCTGTACATGTCTGGTAAAGATATATTTTTTAATTCAAATCTTTATTGGTACATTAAGAATACACATCATCATCACATTCAACATTGAAAGCTTGTACCAGAATATGATATGACTTGATTCTCATTTTCCCCTCCCCCACCTACCCTGCAACCTCCCCAACCCCTATGTACATAAGATTTGTTTCCTTTCTTTAAAATTATTATCTCATTCTTTTTCCCCCCATTATTTACCCTTACACCTTCTTTCCTTTTAAATATTTTCTATTTCACAATATCAACTATACATAATAGAACTCATTTACATCTTCATTTTCTCATACCAGAGAAAAGATACAATGCTTACACGTCTGTGACCTATTTATTTCATTTATGAGAATGGACTGAAGATACAGCCATTTGAATATGAATGACTCAATTTTATCCTTTTTAATGGTAGAATAATACTCCATTCTATAAAAGAACCACATCTTCTTTATCCAGTCTCCAATTGATGGGCATTTGGGTTGTTTCCAAGGTTTAGCAATCACAAACTGAGCTGCTATAAACATGGGTGCACATATGTCATTGTGATGTGAACCTTTTAATTCTTTTGTGTATATTCCTAGTGGTGGAATGGCTGGGTCAAATGGGACCTCCAATCCTAGCTTTTTGAGGAATCTCCACACTGATTGCCACAGACATTGTACAAGTCTACATTGCAACCAACACTGGAGAAGGGTTCCTTTTTCTCTGCAGCCTTGCCAACATTTGTTGCTGGCTAATTCTGAAATGGTAGCCATTCTTTGTGGAAATAAAATCTCAGTGTTGTTTTCAACTACATCTCTGAAATGACCAGTGATGTTGAGCATTTCTTCATATATTTTTTAGCTGCTCTTACTTTTTCCTCTGAAAAGTATTTGTTCATTTTAGATGCCCATTTTTGGATTGTGTCTTTAAATTTGGGTGGGCTGATTTTTTAAAGCTTTTTATATATTCTAGATAGTAGCCCTTTGTCTGAGAAATAGCTGGTAAAGATTCTTTCCCATATTGTTGGTTGCCTTTTCACTCTGTGGGTGGCTTCCTTTGCTATGCAGAAGCTTTTTAATAGAATTAGATCCCATTTGTTGATTTCTTCTGTCAATTCTTGTGCTATAGAGGTTTCTTTTCAGGAATTCTTTCACTAAACCAATATCTTCAAGAGTTTTTACGTAATCTGTTTTGCAGCAGGTTTAGTGTTCCTGTTTTAATAAGACCTAGAACAGTGGAAGCAATTCTAAGCAACAGGGACATAGTGTGTGTGTGGGGGGGGGGGTAGTACAATCCCAAACCTGAAACTATACTATAAAGCCACTGTGATAAAAACTGTGTGGTACTGGCAAAGCAACAGACCTGAGGATCAGTGGAGTAGATTAGAAGATCCAGAAATGACTCCAGATATACTGAGTTACCTCATCTTTGACAAAGGAGCAAAAAATCTTCAATGGAGGAAAGATAGCCTCTTTAACAAATGGTCCTGGAAAAACTGGGTTTTAACTTGCCAAAGACTAAAGTTAGACCTATCTCTTTCATCATGTACCAAGCTAAAACCAAAGTGGATGGTAGAGATATAATTTTACAAATATTCTGTCAGTATTTGGTTGAACTCACAGATGTGGGGGGCCCATGGATGCAGAGGCTGACTGAACATCATGAAAGGTGCATTAGTGCATGTGTGTACATGGAAACAGCTCTGAGTAAAAGTGAAGAGTTCAGCTGATAATGCAGTCAGATGAAATTATGCCCACAATGCATCTAGGCTCAGCAAAGTCCAAGAAGGGGGCACTACTGAATAACACCAGGCTTGTGTCCTAACCGTGCAAGTTTGATGATATGCTGGACTCTCGGAGGACAGTTCTGAATACACAATTGCTTTTAAGATTTTCTTAAGTGGGGATGAAACATTTGTGTCTTATTACATTTCACACAAGTGACTCCAGCAGGCAATAGATTGGAAAATGCACAGCCAAGCAATGACACTCAAATCTTACTGTAAGAATTACTTGTTATATGTTTAAAATAAAAATTACTTCCCCCTCACCCCCAGATATATTGATTCTTTTGTTTAAAACAAAGTGAAAACAGAACTATGAATTTTTCATATCCACCCAGATATATTGATAAATGCTTTCCATAAGAAACACTTTCTAAACCTCAGTAACTGCTTTCATATATTCAGGGAATTTGAGAAAAGGAAGCTTATGAAGATAAGTTTATCTTTAAAATGATATAACTATATATGTATGCACATACAATTCTAAGAAATCATTTCACTTCCAAAGTGATATGATGGTGCATGCCTGTAGTCAGAGCACTCTGGGAGCTGAGGCAGAAATATTGCAAACTAGAGCCCAGCCTGTGAAACTTAGCACCTTAGAGAGACCCCTTCTCCAACTAAAAAGGGTTTAGGTATAGTTCAGCTCTGTGCTCAACCCCAATACCAAAGGAAAATAATTACTTCCAAAATAAACTAATTATCAGTTACCATTAACAATTTATTTCATTTTATAAGTCCAAAAGTGTCACCTAGAGTTAAAAATGGGTAACTGCAAGTTTGTTCAAGTTTTCACCTCAAGCTTACTTCTCGTACTCTTTTTCCAAGAACTCTGCCCAAACCCTGGAGAGGCAAGACAGATTTGTGTTTAAAAATAAGGTTTTTTCTGGATGTGGTGGTGCATCCCTGGAATCCCAGCTCTGGAAGAATTAGACAGGAGGTTGACCATGAGTTTGAGAGCAGTCTAGCCATCATAGTGAGTTCAAAGCCAGCCTGGACTACCTAACGAGATCTTGCCTCTAAAGAAATAGATACATTGCTGAAGCCCTATGGACTTTTGACACTTTGATTTTCCAGTGAACTTGTATATAATTTTCATAGTCTCAATTCCTTTATTTGAAAAATAAGGCTATTTATAGTCTTTAATGTGTAGGATCAAGTAACAGAATGCATGAAGACATTTAACTCAGCATGTATATATAGCAAGCTCTGAAAGAAGCTGTGTTTTCTTGATTCAAAATTCACTCCCTAAATAAAGGTTCACAATTAAATTAAATATGATTCTAGTAGCAAGTATTACTATATTATATTTTATACAATATACATTTTGTATAAATAATATATTAACGTCAGATATTATGTACAAAGTATATAAAAACATACAAAAACATGGTGAATGCTGCTGCTGTGTTTTATCCAACAAAAACACAACCAGTAAAAGCATGAAAATGTGTCTTCAACTGTCTTGTTCACTGGACCCGAGACCCTACAACTTCTAGCTCTTCCCCAAATCAAAATGACCATGAAATGTAAGTGTGTTGAATCAGCTCATGATATTAGGGCAGTCACAAGAGTACAACTAAAGATATTCACACAAGAGGACTTCCTGAACTGCCTCAGAAAGTGGGAAGAATAATGGTACTATATAAGTGTTTTCAAAGTGAGGAGATTAATGGAAATTTATCTTTTACTGTGATAACTTTTAAATTTAAACTTTCACCATATTTTCACTTAATATTTTATGTATGTAACAAATTATCATATACTATATACATATGTTACATATATAATTAAAAGTTTTATTAGTAGCATGCATGTGTTTGCTTACATAGTTTTCTAATGAAGAAAAATAACCTGGTGAAAACATGTGACTTTAATTCATTCCCAAATTGAGAAAATAACTCAAAAAGCATATGTTGACTAGCTGCACAGATTTTACCAAAAAAAAAAAAAAAAATGCCAATTTTATGGGTTTTAAGAAATCTCTTGATTTCAACATGCATACCTTTCAAATATTTTCTGCTCCTCAAAGAATAAGAGGAAAGATGCAGCACCTCTGGGTTCATGGATTCATGGCAGATTCAGCCATGGTTAGTGTTAGTCTTTGTTTAGAACTGGGCAAAACCAGAGACACCAGAGTTCTCTCCAAACATTCTTTCTATGTTATCTTTGGAAAATCAAGTTACTCTATATTAACTACTCAAAGGGACAACTTTTTCATGTTTTGTCAGATGAACAGACTCCTTAATTCACACTTGGTTAACTCTGTTTCCATAAGAATGAATACCTCTTAATTGTTCTTTATGTATCTCATCATTATCTCTCTTGATTATTATCCTGATTACTTTTTAAATCCAACTAGAATCTGTTTTTAATTTGTGTTTTGAGATGGTCAACCACAGCATTCCCAGCATTTTAGCCTGAATTTTTCAATTAAGTCAAACTGACTCTTTTCCTTGAAAATATTATGGCCATGTACTTATCAAGAATAGAAAAACAACATTTTCCTTCCTTTGATTATTGTCTTCCAAGAAATAGCAAACTGATCCAAAATCAGAAGTGCCATCAATTCTCAAAGACTGGTGGGAAATAAGAAAATCATGTGGCACTAAAAAACTTGATAGTAAGTTCCTTTAGTATATTGTTTTGTGCAGTGTAATGTAATCAAAGCCAGATTTCCATTGAAGTATTAAAAATAACATTTGTTCTACCTTTAAAATTTAACCATTATAAAAATATTATTTCCGGCATTTAAATTCTGAAAAATTCTAATCTCAAATGGGTCTTTTTTTCTATTTCTGCTTAATGATGGTTCAGCAAGGATGCGAAGTAGGAATCCTTTCTTATACGGGAATCTGATTTTAATAAATTGAGTTTATTGATACATTTAGGAATAAATTATGATCACATTCATCATTGAGAAGTTGTAGCTGTACTTGATATACCATTGTTTCTCTTATTGAGTTTATTGGTACATTTTAGGTATACATTATGATCACATTCACGATTGAGAATTTGTACCTGTACATGACGTATTTTACTTTTTTATCTGATTTTATTGATACATTTTATGTATACATTATGATCATATCAACATTGAGGGTTGTACCAGTACATGACACATTTCAATTCTCATTTTTTCCCATTCTTCTGCTCTGCCTACAGCTCCCTGCCCCCATATACATAATCTTTGCTTCCATTTTTTTCCTTTATGCCATCAATTTTTTTTCCTATGAAGAAATCTTAATGAGAGAAGTCAGAGATTTGTGGGCTTTTCACTTGACTTCTAAGGCTAAGCGGGGGGGGGTGGGATTAATCTCCTTGATTTTCCACATCCTATCATCTGAATCACTAGATGGAACTGTGGTAGATTTTGTATACAGGCAATGAAACATTTCCATGAGTTTAAAAACGGACTCACCTCTATAGATCCAATACAATTGACCTCATAACCTACAATAGACCAAATATACCAAATCTGATATAGAAACATTAGCTATATCAAATTAAATACGGAAAAACTGAAAATTAACATGCTCTCTTGCTAATAAAGATGATTTATTACTGAGAAAAAGTGAGCATAGACATAGTGTTGGCCAGACAGATATATTTGGTCACAACTATCTTCCCCTTTTGGCATAAAAAGACTCTTGTCATCAACCCATCTTCCAAGAGCATTAAGTATCTTGCTAGCAAATTTTTCTTCTCACATCAGTACTGTGTCCTATAAAATATAGGCTTGAGACAATAGCCACAGTATGTCACACACTGGAGGTAGACTGAGCAACACAATTCATTTCTCCTCAAGCAAAGCCATGCATTCACTGCCACAGATGTAATAGTTTACTTACCAAAACTCTCTTCTCCATCTTTTACTAATTTCCATTCTTCCATGTTTTTTTTTTTTTTTTGGTGAAAGTGATAGAATAAATATAACAATACATAGCCACATAAAAATTAAAAGTGTAAACTAAGACTACGTGTATCAACATGACTTAGTTGGTTTTTGAAAATTGTGATGTAAACTATTAAACCTTATTTGCTTCAAGGTATTGAGGCAAGTCACTTTGTCTAAGGCTTGAGTTTGATTGTTTGAGCAAAGAGCTCAGCTGTCAAAATGGTTAATCAAGTCTTCTCATAAGGTACTCACCTCACTCTGTCCATCAATGTCAAATGGCCACATCACAGATTTTTTCATTTCACATCACAGGTCTACAATGAAACACTTCTCAACATAACACTCTGAACATCCACTCCTCCTAGGAAAGGATTAATCAGTCTCCAGAGTAGTCTACCTCATTACAGTAATTTCTAATATATCTGACTTAGCTTTATTTTTTTTAGCTTTTTTTTTTCTTTTTTTTTTTTTTGAGACAGGGTCTCGCTTTGTGGTTCAGGCTGGCCCTCAGCTCAGCCTCAAACTCACATCACAGCAATCCTCCTGCCTCTGCCTCCCGAGTGCTGGGATTACAGGCGTGAGCCACCACACCCAGCACTGTGGTATGTGGTACTGGTTGCTGCTGGGTGTGGGTCTCCACACCCAGTATTGTTATGTGGTTAC
>PVIR01041869.1:0-12537 GCA_004026965.1 Petromus typicus | reverse complement strand
TACTCTGCCATAAAAAATGATAAGTTTGAATCATTTCTACTTAAATGGACATATCTTGAGGATATCCTCATAAGTGAAATAAATAGGTCACAGATAGATACATATCGCATCTTTTCTCTGGTATGAGAAAATAAAGATGTAAATGAGTCCTAGCATTGTATGTTATATATTGTGAAATAGAAAATGCTCAATGTAAAATAAGGTGAAGGGTGACAATGTTGAGATTGTAACAAAAAAGTAAGGAAATAAATTTTATATATATGGGGGGTGGTAGGGTGGATAGGGCTATGGGAAAAAATGAGAATTAAGTTGTGTCTTATACTGGTACAAATCCCCATTATGGAGTGCAATCATGATGTGTATATTTAATGTACCAATAAAGATAATTTAAAAAAAAAAGAAAGAAAAATAAATCTATGGCAAACAATGAAAGCAGTTCTATGAGCAAAATTCATAGCAGTGAAAGCCTGCATCCAGAAAATGGAGTAGCTCAAATAAACAATTTAATGCTGAACCCCAAGCGACTAGAAAGAGAGGAGCAAAACAAACCCAAAGCTCACATTAGGCAAGAAATTATAAGGATCAGGACAGAAATTAATGACATAGAAACCAAGAGAATGCTTCAAAAAATCAATGAATCAAAAAGTTGGTTCTTTGAGAGGATAAGCAAAATTGATAGACCCTTAGCCAACCTCATTAAACAAAGGAAGGAAACGGATCATATCTATACTATTAGGAATGAGAACGGAGAGATTACTACTGATCCAGAGGAAGTCCAGAGGATAATAAACACCTACTTTGAATATTTATACTTCAATAAAATAGAAAATATGGAAGAAATGGATAGATTTCTAGACACGTATGAACTCCCAAAGCTGAATAAAGAAGATATAGAAATATTAAATGCCCCAATAACAATCTGTGAATTTGAAAATGTAATTAAAAACTTGCCAACAAAGAAAAGCCCTGGACCTGATGGTTTTACTGCTGAATTCTATAAAACTTGTAAAGAAGAGTTAGTGCCTCTACTTCTGAAACTCTTCAATGAAATTGAAAGGGAAGCAGTACTCCCAAACTCATTCCTGGAAGCAACCATTACCCTGATTCCAAAAGCAGAGACTCAACCAAAAAGAGAACTACATGCCAATATCTCTAATGAACATTGATGCAAAAATCCTCAGTAAGCTCCTGGCAAACAGAATACAGAGAATTATCAAAAAGATTATACACCCTGACCAAGTTGGATTCATCCCAGGGATGCAAAGATGGCTCATCATAAATAAATCAATAAATATTATACACCATATTAACAGGCTTAAGGATAAAAATCATATGATCATTTCAATTGATGCAGAAAAAGCGTTTGACAAAATACCACGCCCATTTATGTTCAAAAGTCTACAGAAGATTGAAATAGATGGTCTGTATCTCAAACTAATAAAAGCTATCTACAAAAAACCATCAGCGAGTATCATACTAAATGTTCAAAAATTGAAACTTTTCACACTAAGATCAGGAACAAGACAAGGTTGTCCTCATTCACCACTTCTGTTCAATATAGTTCTGGAAATATTAGCCATATCAGTGAGGTAAGAGAAAGAAATAAAAGGATTAAAGATAGTAAAAGAAGAAGTTAAAATGTCATCATTTGCTGATGACATTATACTCTACCTAGAGGATCCTAAAAACTCAGTTAAAAAACTGCTGGACCTAATTGCCAAATTTAGCTGCAAAGCTGGTTACAAGGTCAATGTTCAAAAATCAATAGCCTTTGTATACACAAACAGTAGACCCACTGAGATAGAAATTGGAGATTCAGTCCCTTTCACAATAGCACCCCAAAAAATAACATATCTAGGAACCAATCTAATGAAGTAGGTGAAAGACTTCTACTCTGAAAACTATAGCACTCTTAAATAGGAGATAGAAGATGATTTCAAAAGATGGAAAGACATACCTTGCTCCTGGGTAGGAAGAACCAATATTATCAAAATAGTTATACTCCCAAAACTACTCTACACATTCAACGCAATCTCAATTGAAATCCCAAAAGCATATTTCACAGATGTAGAGAAAAAAATTCAAACTTTCATCTGGAACCACAAAAGACCTAGAATAGCCAAAGCAATTCTAAGCAACAGGGACATGGTGGGGGGTATGACAACTCCGAACCTGAAACTATACTATAAAGCTACTGTGATAAAAACTGCGTGGTACTGGCAAAGTAACACACCTGAAGATCAAAGAGTAGACTAGAATATCCAGAAACTATTCCAGATACACTGGGCCAACTCATCTTTGACAAAGGAGCCAAAAATCCTCAGTGGAGGAAAGATAGCCTCTTTAACAAATGGTGCTGGAAAAACTGGGCTTTAACTTGCCAAAGACTAAAACTAAATCTAACTCTTTCACCATGTACCAAGCCAAAATCAAAGTGGATAAGAGACCTAAATATTAAAACAGACACTCTAAACCTATTGCAAATTAGGTTAGGTAAATCTCTCGAATACACTGGCTTAGGGAAAGACTTCATGAACAAATCTTCTATAGCACAGGAATTGGCTGAAAAAAATCAACAAATGGGAAAGAATCTTTACCAGCTGTTTCTCAGACTAAGGACTACTATCTAGAATATATAAAGAGCTTAAAAAATCAGCCCACCCAAATTTAAAGACTCAGTTCAAAAATGGACATCTGAAATGAGCAGATACTTTTCCGAGGAAGAAGTAAGAGCAGCTAAGGAGTATATGAATAAATGCTCAATATCACTGGTCATTCGAGAGATGCAGGTGAAAACAACATTGAGATATCATCTCACTCCACAAAGAATGACTGCTATCTCAGAATTAGCCAGCAACAAATGTTAGTGAGGCTGCAGAGAAGAAGGGAACCTTCTCCTGTGTTGAGAGTATAGACTTGTAGAGCCTCTCTGGAAATCAGTGTGGAGATTCCCCACAAAACTAGGATTGGAGGTCCCATTAGATCCCATCTGCTAGGTATATACACAAAAGAATTAAAAGTTTTATATCACAGCCACATATGTACACCCATATATAGCAGCTCAGTTTTTGATTGCTAAATGTTGAAAACAACCAAGATGTCTATCAACTGGAGACTGGAGAAAAAAGATGTAATTCTTTTATAGAGTGGAGCATTATTCTGCAATTAAAAGTGGTGAACTTTTTAAATTTTTTTTGAGGCAATGTCTAGCTTTTATAGTTGAGCTAGACAACTATAAAACTCAACTGAGTTGAGCTCAGCCTCAAACTCACATCACAGCAATGCTCCTGCCTCCGCCTCCCAAGTGCTGGGATTACAGGCATGAGCCACCATGCCTGGCACTGTAATATGTGGTACTGGTTCCTGTTGGTATGATATGTGGTTACTGGGAATGGAACCCGGGTCCTTGCGCTTGCAAGACAGGCGCTGGAACCACTGAGCTAACTCCCCAGCCAAATGAGTCATTCTTACTCAAATAGATGTACCAGCAGCATATCCTCATAAGTGAAGTAAATAGGTCATAGATGTCTAAATATTGTATCTTTTCTCTGGTATGAGCAAATAAAGATGTAAATAAGTTCTAGTATATATAGTTGAGAAATAATACATAGTTGAAAATATATAGTTGAAAAAAATATATAGTTGAGAAATAGAAAATATTTAAAAGGATAGTGGGGAAAAGAATGTGATAGTAATAAAATACAAAACAAATCTTATGTATATAGGGTGTGGGCGTTGCAGGGTGGGTAGGAGAAGGAGGAAAAATGAGAAGCAAGTCATGTTATATACTGGTACAAACCCTCATTGTTGAATGTGATGATGATGTGTATTCATAATGTACCAATAAAGATTTGAGTCTAATTTTTTTTTAAAAAATGCGTTAAACGTGGTCTAGTGAATAGAAGTTGTAGCCTTTTGCATATTGTCTAAAGGTTAGCACAGCACATAGGAAGCTTCAAAGTTGTGAGATCTGTTAGTGAGGCAGTTGGGTTACGCAGTGACTAGGCCTTGGGAAAGAGTAAGACCAGCCTTGAGGAGGGAATTTTCATGGGCATTAGCTGCTATGCGAGTCGGCCTGGCCCCAAGTTTCTCTCAGTGCTTCTGTATCCCATGTGGTCTCTGCTCCATGAGTTCCTGCCAGTGTGATGGCATCTGAGACCAGGTCCTCACCAGAAAAGGTTAGAACCCAGTTCTACTTTCATGAACATTTGTGTTCTGAAGACTAAATAAATCTTTTCTTTTAAAGTCACCCAGAATCAAGTATTTGGCTACAGTAAGAGAAAATAACTAACATGAAAGATATAACATAATGAGGAAGTACAAATTTATTCAACTACTGATTCATTTCACATTTAATTTTGTTTTTACAATTTTCACACTTAAACACAACACTTTATATTCATATATGGAATTCAGGCACATAGTCATATTATATCCTTAACTAAAGTTTCTAGGTATAAGTTAATAAGGAGGTATACGTAAATTGAGTATTTTTATGTACTTTGCCAAATTGAGATCTTTAATTTTTTCCTGCCTTGTCAATGCTGCATGATAATGATTTTTAATCTCTACCAACACCACGTTTTCCTGTTTACTAATGCCAATTTAAAAGATGAAAAATAGCTGTATCCTCTTGTTTACATTTCAATTTCCTAGATTATTAGCAAGTTAAATTTTATCATAGTAATTTTTGAATGACTTGTTTATGTCTTTTGCCACTTTTCATGGAATCGTTGTCTTTTCCTTGTTAATTTACTGAGAATTTTTAAATAATAAAAGCATTAATCATCTTTCTGCCATATTATACATGCTCTTTCCAGTTTGTACTTTGTGTTTTATTCACACTGGTAATTTCCTAATGATCTGCACACATAACTTTTCAATTTCAAACACCACGGTCAGCAGCTCATGGCCAAAAAGCAAAATAAAACCCTTAAACTTAAAAAGTGAGTCTTCTTCTACTGGATTTTTCATTGTATTTCTTTTATTTGAAAAATTAACCTTAAAATTACTTAATTTAAAAAAAAACTTACTTAAGGGCCAGGGATTTAGCTTAGTGGTTCCAGCACCTGTCTTGCAAGCCCAAGGACCTAGGTTTGATCCCTGGTAACCACATACAACAATACTGGGTATGAAGACTCACCCCAGCAGCAATCAGTACCGCATACCACAGTGCTGGGCATGGTGGCTCACACCTGTAATCCCAGCACTTGGGAGGCAGAGGTAGGAGGATTGCTGTGATGTGAGTTTGAGGCTCAGCTCAGGGCCAGAATGAACTACAAAAAGAGAACCTGTCTCAAAACAAAACAAAACAAAACCTTACTTAATACTTGCACATTTGTATGAAGTTTCCTGAAAATAATGCATGGTACATAAATGTGAATATGTCCTAAAAGATGCTGGCTGCGTGGTGTAGCTGGGTCACATGGCAGAATAAAAGTGCAGAGACCAGCTGTGATTTATATATCCTGCCATCTTGGAAGCAAAGATCTGTTGACCTACCACATATACTATATACTAGACCATGTCTTTTTCTTCAGACAGCTAATTCAGATACTAATGATACAGATAGTATTCATATAAAAACCAATCTGATAAGGATAGATAGTAAATTTACTTTAACAACTAAATTGTAAAAATTTCCCCATAGGCTTTTTAAATTGAGTTTATTGGTGCATTTTATATACAAATCATAATCACACTTGACACTCAGAATTTGTTTCAGTGTACAATGCAACAATTCTCATTTTTTCTCTTGTCCCCCCTACCACCCCCCCCACACACCTATATGGCTTTGCTTCCTTTTTTACTATCAAATTGTTTATTTTCTTTTTTACCCTTACCTCTCTTTTCCCTTTGAACATTTTCTATTTCCCAATGTCAGTCATACATTTTAGAACTCATTTATATCTCCAGTTTCTCATACCAGAGAAAAGATATGATATTTACACATCTGTGACCTATTTGTTTCATTTATGAAAATATCTTCAATGTATATCCATTTGGGTAAAAATGACCCAAATTTATCATTCTTTTTGGTTGAGTAATACTCCATTTTATCAAAAAAAAAAAAAATCACCACATATTCTTTATCTAGTCTCCAGTTAATGGACATTTGAGCTGTCTCCAATATTTAGCTATCACAAACTAAACTGCTGATAAACATGGGTGCACATATGCCTCTATGATATGTATCTTTTAATTCTTTCATGTGTATGAGAAATAAGGTTGACTGGGGCATTAATTTTAGTTTTTTTGAGGAATCGCCACACTGATCTCCACAACGGTTGCATCAATCTACATTCCCACTAACAGTGGCGAAGGGTTCCTTTCTCCCTATAGCCCCCAGTATTTATTGTTGGTTGATTTCTTGACAGCTGCCATTCTTTGTGGAATAACACGAATTTTAGTTTTGTTTTCATCTGCATCTCTCCAATGACCAGTAGTGAATATTTTTTCATGTTTATTTGCTGCTTTTACTTCATCTGAAAAATGTCTATTCATTTCAGTTACTCACATTTGAAATGGGTCTTTAAATTTGATGGATCTGATTTTCAAGTGCTTTACATATTCTAGATAATAGTCCTTTGCCTGAGGATGAGCTGATAATTTTTTTCTTCCCATTTGTAGGTTGTCTTTTGCCTATTGGTGGTTTCTTTTGCTGTGCATTTGCTTTTTAATAAGATGAGTTCTCATTTACTGATTCTTACTACTAGTTCCCATACTACTGAAAATCTCAAAAGGGAAGGGGAGTGAGAGGGGGAAGAGGAAAGAAAAGATGAGAAAGAAAAAACTTTGAAGGTAGAAAGGAAAAAATGAAAACTGCTTATGTATAGAGGGGGTAGAGTGGTTTAAGGCAGGGTAGGGGATTGGAAGAAAGTAAGAATCAAGATATATAATGTACAGGTACAAATTCTCAATGACGAATGTGACCATAATGTACACTTAAAATCTACCAATAAATTTAATTTTTTTTAAAAAAAGCAAACTTATTTTGTTAGTATTTCAGTGGTACTCCTGTTCACTTCTGCCTTAAGGCCATTTGTAAAAATTAAATGTGTACAACTTGATTATTTTGTCTTTTGTTCCCTCTCCTCTGCAGCTGCTTTTCCTTATTTTAATTGTCCTTCACCACAGCTTCTCCTTCTCAGCAGGAAGGAAATTGTATTCTCTAATAAATAAATTATTCTTATATCTGTAGCAGTGACTTTGGGTCCATTTTATGAACAACCACCCAGAAGCTGCCATCTCAAAGAACCTGTCCTATACTGTGTGCTTGCCAAATGTCAACTCTAGAATCACATGTGGCAGATTCTGCAAAAGAACAGACACAAACTATTTGGAAACAGTGGTTACCAACTCTGAGATATGCAACATGGTATGGTATGCGGCTGACTCTTGGATGGACAGTTACCGTTTTTACACAAGATAAATCATGCTTCTAAAAGTGATGTCCAGCACACCCATGCATACCCATAAATGCCTGATGCTTCAATACTCTCGGTTGCTGTAATTCTATCTATCACCTTCCCATGGTGACCTCCTTTGTCTGCTGATGCTCATAATTGTTCAAATGCCATGCTGTCAGTCATTCTGTAGACATGCCATGTTGAGAAGTCAAGCTTCCCTATTTCAGGATCTTCTCATCATTGACCTTCTGTGCCATTTGCTATTAGGATCCATATGTAAGAGACTCTAATAAAATTTCTTAAGAAGCTAAAGGTCACAATAAGACATATTCAAAGTTTAAAGTTAAAAAAAAGAGGTAAAAAGAGCATTTATCTTTTCAAACTGTACCATGCTAATCTCACTAAGTTTAACTTCTCAAGAAAGTTGGATAGTGGGTTTCTTTAAAATATATTTTCTGATTCTTAGGTCATTTTTTGTTCTTAAACAAATAAGAAAACAACTGTTTTTAGCTATTTTAAACCTCAGTACCAGAGAACTTTAGTGCTGAAGAAATATGCCATTGACTTCAACTTCTCATACTACGAGAGAGAAGAAATTATTACATGGAAAAATAATCAAAATAGGTCAATAATTTCATGCATTATCTCGATTTAGGATTTGAAAACTTAACATAAAATCTATAATTTTGTATTATTCCCTGAAAATTTAATTATGAATATATTTCAAAATTTACATATTAAATTTCTTGAATTTCATGGAATTGTGATAGTGTTACAATGGTGCTTTTATATTTTTAATATTTACACCTTGCAGTAGCTAGCTTAACAATCGAGTCTTGAATTTTCATATGAAAAGTGGAGCTAATAAAGTGACTTTCTCCTTGAAACCTTGGCTTTGTGCTTTCAAATGTCAGTTCATATAATCTTTATGTTATTTTATAAAAGTATATATAATTAATTATACTAATAAATATAATTATTTAAGTAATTATCACTAATTCCAAATCTAGGCCACAAAATCTATCATTTGGCTTAAAGGTCTACACAAAATATGATTAAAAAAAACTTGGACTTTATAGTACATTTTAGTTTTATTTCTAGAAAATTCTATTGAGCTATTACTGGATAGAACCAGTGTACCCTTAAACATACTCGTGTTTATATTAATATAATTAGTGAGGTAAAAACTTGCATTTTTATAACTCAAGAAATGATGATTCTGCAAATCTGTAAACTAGTGGCTAATATAAATAAGAAAGTTCAAGGGTTAATTGCAGTAAGTTGTTTTGATATTCAAGTCTAGTGAGTATTAATTCAAAGTTTCTGGTAAAATCCTCAGACTGAAGAAATTCAGTTTTTATACAATATGCATAAAATTATATTTAATGACCATATATAAATGCAAATTATTAATTGAAATTTCAAAATCACCTTGTTAAACCATCTAATACACCTCTTATAATTATCTAACATCATAAAAGCTCATTAAGGCCCACAGTATGCTAGTACCAATAGTGTAGTTTAAATAACTTTGTTACGGTAGCGATTAAACAAAATATCTTTCAACTTTCACTTATTAATGGAAAAATTGTTCACACAAGCTGGTCGTAACTTTTTTTTTCTTAAGATTTACCTGACTAGCTTTTTTTCCTCTAGCGAGCCTTGATATAAAAACTTGTTAGTAAACATCCACTTTCATCCTATATAGTGTGTGCCTATCTTCTCTAATTTTCCTTTGAAGAAGAAAAGTGAAAGGATGTGACTAATGATACACTGAAATGATGGGAAAACAAGCAGTAAAATAATGCAGACAAAATAATGCAGATATAAGTGATTTCTGAGCTTAATTAGGAAAAGGTTATAATCAATTTGGTTTTAATTATTTTAGGGTTAGTGAGCCTGTAGAAGCATGAAAATATTTAAAATTCCCTAATCGATTCTGGGTCTTGGAGTAATTTTGATTTTAGCCAGAGGAAAGGATGGGATGGAAAAAGAATAATAAATTGACCAAGGAAGACAAAGGGACAGAGGTAGCTGTCTACACCAAGTCGAAGAACAGACTGATTTTCTTTGTCCATAGTCTTTCCAAAAGCCTTGGCGTTGCAGGAAACAGTACTATGTCACTGAGATGGACACTTTGACTATAGTACTCTCTTCAGCAACACATATTATAAAATTGGAATGCTACGGTGACAATTCAAGGGGAGAAAAGTATTCTAGGGTAACCCTTTAGATTACAGTTTGAGAGTGGTGTTTTCATGTTTCATACACAGTACCTGGTAGCATTTATATGTAAGAATAATGAAGAAGTAATGATTTCTTTGGAATTAGAATATAGATGCAAAAATCAATGTTATTGCTTTACTTGGTATATATATTTTAGCAGTCCACTGATTATTCAACTTTCCTTCCATTGTATCAAATGTCATCAAGTTCACTCATTCACCTTATTTATTCACCCAGTCATTGTCTCCCACCTTTGTTCATATATTCAGCCAGCAACTGAGTAACCCAGAATGGTTGTATGATAGTTAAGTCTATCAAACCTAGTGCCAGGAAGCATGTGACTTACAAGCAGCAACTATTTACTTGTTTCTAGAGGAAATAAGTCTAAAACCAGGTCATTAGTGGTTACTACTGGCTTAGCAAGTGCTATATATCATGGCTAATTTGTTCTGACTGAGTCTGTGTCAAAGAATGGGCCAAGAAATCCCTTCAGGCCTTTCTTCTAAGGGTACTAATCCCCTTAATAAAGGCTCAGCCCTCATGACCCAATTGTCCCCCAAGAGAAATCGACATCTAAGAATCATCTCACTGAAACTTAGGTTTTAATATATGTGGTAAGGAAGTTGTATACACTCTTTCCACAGCAAATTGTTTGGATTTGAATAGGAATAAATGAAGGTGCCTTCCTTGCTGTAATAAACCAAAAAAAGCAAAGGCAGACAAGTGAATAATAAAATGGAATGATGCTTCCTTTCTTTTCCTTTCCTTTCCTTTCTTTCTTTCTTTTTTTTGGGGGGAGGGGAAGAATAGAGTGAATGTTCATGTTCATAGTAAGGGCAGGCAGGCAGCATGATTATGCTATGAAACATCACTTATCATTTCCCCTGATTCACACTCAATACATCTGGTTTCCTTTTGTGCTTTCTATATCACTGAGGGACCACTTAACATGTTGTACTTTAATTATTGCCAGGATGATCTCTTTTTATTGATGATCAACTTCTTGGAAACCCAAACTAAGTCTCATTTGCTCTTGAACATCTCCACAATGAACATCACTGGTGGAAAATTTTTGGTAAATGAACAGCTAAATAAAGGACACTCAGTGGACTCATCCCCTTTGATTACCCTCCTGTCCTCTTTAAATCATTATTCTTTGCACTACCCCTTCTCAAAATCATTCTACTTTGACAAATGTTGAATACAGTGCTTGACATAATTCTTCATCTCATAGGCAAAATCAGCCTAGCAGGATATTGTTCATAATTCCTTTCTCACCAGAACCCTGGAATTCCTCTTCCCAGAAGAAGATTACAATCCCTATTGTATCAAAATATTGTAGCCCAGTATCAGGCTGGGCTACAATTCAACATGATACAAACCAGTCAGGCATGGAGCATCCTTCTCTCTCTTTCACCAAGTCACTGCTGCTCAATTTTATCTTGTGGTCTGTCAGCCACCCTACATGAGAACTAGAAAAGCACTGGAGGTTCTGCAAAACTATTCAAGTTTCCTATTGTTGTTGACACAGATGGCCTGTAAAACACACAAATTCCCATTACATTTTGGAGATGTGTTATTCTGGATATTACAGTCTCTTTCTGTGCCTGCTTAAGTGCTTATCTTTGATATCTCTGGTGCATAAATGCTTCTAGCCTGTCCCACCAGATTCTTGACTCCCCAACCTGAGAGCTTTTCTGATGGGTAGAATAAGCTAGTTCTCAGCCATGTCTCCCAGGTGTTCAATCTCATGATTTCTTTTTACATCAAAATTGTTCACTCTAAAAGAAGGGCTGAGTTTGCCAATTCTAGCCCATGCTATCCTAAGATGATGGCCACCATCTCTCACATTCCCCAGGTGAAAAAAGAAGGAAGCTGCTTGTGCTTTGTAGTTTGGATGAGGTCTCAGGCCTCCTGACCCAGCGCTTGCCCAAGTTTATTATGACTTTGTGCTATTCATGCAGAGACTTCCTTTGTATTCTCCTGGGGCTTCTGTGCTGTTCACTGTTCTCTGTCCTCACCATCCCACTGCAATCCTGCTAGATTTCTTCCCAGTGACGCTATCAGAACAAATGTGTCAACACTTGGTAACAGATGGTCGCCTTCAGCAGGGAACAAAGTTCCTTAATATATCACACTGACTTCAAGAAATGTCACATTCACATCTAAAGACAGGCTGGCTTCATGTAGAAATACAGGCCATGGAAAAGTAATCACTGCCTGTGGAATACATGTAGCAGAGCCACAGGAGATAAGCCATGAGATCCACTGTGTGCTGCTCTGCCTCCTTTGCTGAAGCTAATCAAGAAAGCAGCATGTTGCAAGGTGGTGAAGACATGCTCTACCTCTAGGGCTCAGCAAGGCAAACTTCCCTCTGTTGTCACAGTAAAAACTTGTGGGTAAAGAGGACACCAAGGCCATCCTTCTAGTTGCAGATTTAGCTGTGAGAGAACTTCTTTAAGTTGAACTCATCTGGAAGGTGGAGATGACTACATTGTAAGGTTTGGGAGAAGAGCTCAAAATGTCCTTGTCCACACAACAAACCTAAGTGAAAGTTATTCTGTTGCATCCATTAAACAGAAAACTGCCTGACCTAGTTAAATTTACCCAAAGCTTGATGCAAATTAGCCAAGAGTTCCAAGAGCATGACCAAATTTAATTGGAGATGTTTGAGTTCCAGTTATTTTGTGTTGTATTACCATTGTCCTGTGAGGGGTATATTGATTGCTCCCATATTTTAACTATTGTGAATTATGCTCCTTTACATGTCATCAAACATTTATATCTTAAGATTTACCAATCAATTTCTAGTTTAATTTGACTATATTTGAACAATGAATTCTCAATGATTTTCATTCAGAATAAAAGACAGGTTTTACATTTCTTTTTCTTTTTTTTTTTT
>PVIR01041868.1:0-12536 GCA_004026965.1 Petromus typicus | reverse complement strand
CAAAACAAAACAAAAAATAACCTGTAAGCCAACTGAAGGGGAGTGGGTCGGGCCCACAGGTTCCAGCTTTGAGGGGCCACAGTATTGGCCTAACAGGGTCGCCAGTGGGAATCCTCTAAGTTCTTGAAACTTGAGAACAACCCCCACACCAGCTTGCACTTCCTTGATTATGGACGAGGAGACACCACACCAGCCAGCCTCTGACATTTACCTCCATGATTAGGGTCAAACTCACACACAGCACCAGCCTGTGGTGGGTAGCTTGCAGCTTAAAGAATGATTTTTTTTCTTTCTTTTCAGTACTGGGGATGGAACTGGTAGCTTGACACATACTAGACAAGGATAGCTCTATCACTGAGCTAACTCCCTAGCCCTTTTTAAAATCTGAGATTGAGACAAAATCTGGGTACACTGCCCATGTTACCCTTAAACTTGAGATCCTCCTGCCTCAGCCTCCTGAGTAGCATGCAACACCGCCTCTGGTTCCCAGCAGGAGGATGGTTCTGGGATGTTTCTGACTCTCAGCTCAACAGGCTTCCTGAGTCCCTTCCACTCTCTGCACCCCAGGATAATGCCCACGATGGGCACGTGCACTGTGTCCAGCAGTTCCACTGGTGGTCGGTTCTGTCCGTCAGAGTACAACTGGTGTCCCTCGCTTTCTACTGACAGGCGTCTGAATAACGTAGTGAGGGATATTTATGTGTGCATGTGTATGTGCGTGTGTGTGTGTGCGCGTGCACGTGTGTACGTGTGCCCTTCCTGGAGGTGCTGCGATACCAGGTCAGTGGTAAAGAGGACAGAGGAAGCTCCGCCAACCCCCCAGCTCCCAAGCCCACGTAACACCCCGACTGCCCAGGGCGCAAAGGCGCATCAGGTGCGAAACAGGTAAGAACAGATACTACACTGATCTTGGCGATGGCCAGTCTGTCTGCGTCAGAATATCCGGGGTGTGCGAGCAGCAGGTGGACTTGTCCACAGACAGACGGCCTTCAGACACACTCCTCGGGCTTCCTCTCCTTCCTTTTCTTTGTCTCTGTCTCTCCTTCTTCTTTTCTTTCTTTCTCATACTAGGGATTGAACCCAGGGCCTTTCCACTGAACTACATGCCATACCCACTTTTAAAAATTTTGTTTATTTATTTATTTTTAAATTTTGAGTCAGGATTTAGCTCAAGTGGTACCGTGCCTACCTTGAAAGTACAGGAGGGGCCTGAGTTCAATCCCCAGTACCGCCAAAAAAATAAATAAATAAATAAAAAATAAAATTGAGACAAGTTTTTGTCTCAAAAAAGCCTAGCCCGGCCTAGGGTCTTATTTCTCACCTCCAAGAAATGTTTGCTTTGTTTCTGTAGCCAGCACAGCCCAGTAAATCATACCACAAGCCAGGCCAGGCATGGCGGCCCTTGTCTGTGATCCCAGCACCCTGGAGGCTGAGGCAGGAGGGTGCTGCAAATCTGAGGCCAGCCCGGACCCCACAGTGAGGCCCTGTCCTGAATAGCAGCAACAACAAAACACCAGCATGAGCCAGGCGAATGCTCCATGAATCATATACTGTGTCTGGGCACATTTCAGTGTCTTCATGCCAGGATGCAGACAGGTGGCCTGGGCTCGGGAGGATTCAAGCTCTCTTCTTGACTCCCTTCATGCTGATAGCGAACTCCCTCCCTCGCAGGCTGCTCTGGAGAAGCCGATGGACCTAAGAGAGCAGCAAGCAGAGCCGGGGTCTCTCTCTCAGGACAAGCCCCCGCCACACCCTTCCACAGTAGTCCCAGCTGACCATCCTCACAACTTGCAGCCCGCTCAGGGTCAGAAAGGATAAAAGATAATCCCTGTACTCAGGAGGCTGAAACAGGAGGATCTCTGTGAGTTTGAGGCCAGCCTGAACTACTTGGCAAGATCTTGGCTCCAAAAACAAAAAACAAAACACAGGGAAGAACAAGGTGAATGCGAGTCCTGAGTGGTTTCCAAGGGGAAAATGGTGAAGAGGATGGTGCCAGGCCCTGTGCCCACCCCATGCTACTTTTCTTTCTGCCCTGGCTGAAAAGCCAGGACATGGGTCCAGGCCCAGCCCCCAGGGCTGCTGAGGGTCTGTGCATGTCAGGGCTGCAGCCAGGACACCCAGGAAAGGGAGGGGAAGGCTGGGAAGCCAAACCTGTTTTTGTATAGTTTGAAAGCTAAGAAGTGTTTTACATTTTTAAAAAAAATTTTTGGCTGTCCTTGAACTCACTGTGCAATCCAGGCTGGCCTCACATTGCTGGTAATCCTCCTGCCTCAGCCTCCTGCCATCTAGGATAACAGCACCAACACACCCACCTTGTTTTCTACATTTTTAAATGGTGAGGGAGGAAAATCAAGAGAACAAGGTTTCAAGATCCACTAAAAATGAAATGGAATTCTAATTTCCATGTCCTTGGACAGAAACTCCCGCTCCACACGGAAAGCCATCATTACAGAGAGGTCGGCTGGGCTTGGGGACACACTGCCCCTTCGGCCTTCGCTCCCTGGACAGGGTGGCAGGAGCAGGTGGCACCTGTCCTGTGGGCTCCTCAGGACACTCACCACATTGCACGCCCCGTCGAAATCGCCACTGCCCAGGCGGGAAGGGCCCTGCACCCGCAGCACCACGCGCAGCACTACCTTGGCTGAGAGAAACACAGGGCAGGTCTCGGCCCCTCCCTCCTCCCACTTCGCTTCTGTGTCCCAGCGTCCCACCAGCGCCCCTCACCACAGCCTCTCTCTCTAAAGGCTACTAACTGGGAGGCTGAGGCAGGAGAATCACCAAAGTTCAAGACCAGCTGGGGCCACACAATAGTTGAAGGCCAGTCTGAACTACATAGTGAGCACCTGTCTCAAATCCCAAAAGCCTGTCTAAGACAGGTACGTAAAGGGAAGGGAGACACCTTGCCAAGGGAGGAGGCTGTGATGCAGGACCCGACACCTCATCTTCTACCCTGGTCCCTACCACAAGCAGTGCCACCTCTCCCTGTGAACCCCGGGGGCCCAGGGACACCCTGGGGTGATCGCATGTACTGCTGACCTGGGATGGACAGAACGGGGGCTAGGGACAGCCAGGGCTGCAGGTGCTGCCTGGCCTCCATCCTGGCTGTGGTCTGGGGTCCAAGGCCGCTGCCATCCCCAGACCCACTGGCTTTGTAGGGGCCGCACACGGAGCTGTAGTCCAGGCAGCAGTCGTTGACTGCTGAGCAGTAGTCGTCGCAGAAGCAGAGTTCCCTCTTGCAAGTGTTATTTTGGTCCAAGCAGCAGAGGGGCTTCGGGTGCAAACAACTGCCTGGAGGAAAAGGACATGGAGAAAAGAGATCCAGCCAGGCCTGCTGGAGCACAGCTGTAACCCTGGCAAGGAGGCAGGAGGATCACAAGTTCAAGCCCAGTCAGGACAACTTAGCAAGAGCCTGTCTCAAAATTAAAAAAAAAAAAAAGTTATAAAAAGGGGTTGGGGATGTAACTCAGTGCAAAAGTCCTGGGTTCAATCCTTAGTACTAAGAGAGAAAGAGAGAAGGAGAGAGAGAGAAAGGGGGCGGGGAGAATTGACTCAAAAGAATTTATTCAACAAACAGTGCCAGGATAACTATCTAGACCCGCACTTCACACCATATACAAGAGGCAATCCAAATACCCAGAGCACGTCTAAGGTTTTTAAGAGTTGGAAGAGATACGGTCATTAATCCCCTCAATATCCTCCCTCTCACCTCCACACTTGTCCCGTGTGCTGGTCCCCCTTATTCACGACAGCCAGCAGCACGGGACTCCTAGCGCTGCCCCAGTCACAATGACCACGAAAGGGAAATGTTTGGAGTGAATCAGGGCGTGGAGGTGGCCGAGACGGCACTGCTAGAAAGAAACCCTCAGGAAAGGGGACTCCAGAGCTGCTGCAGGAAGAGCAAGAGCGACGGGGAGTGTGTGAAGAGGAGGGGGCATCTCAGAAGAAAACAGCAATGTCTCTTTTAGTGTAACTACATTAAAAAAATTTTTAAGGACTCTCTGCATTTTTCATCATATCCTGCAACTAAAAAAGGGATCACAGAGCTTAGTGGAAGAGCTAAAACTCTGAAACTCCTGCGAGAAGCGTCTCTGCAGCCCCATCGGCCAAAGCCCCAGCAGCTCCAACCCCCAGCGCTTCCTTAGTTGCTGCTTCTGTGGTCATTTTCTATTCACTACCACATTAAGTGCCTCAGGAAAGCAAGGAACTGGCCGGCAGGGGCGACTCCCCGGGAACTCGAGGGGCCTGCATGTTCTCACCCACGTGCTCTCCCCACCCCGCGTCCAGCAGCCACCTGGCCAGGGCTGTGTTTCAGGATAAACTGCCCACCGGCAGCATCCACAGGTGCAGGCCTGGAGTGAGGCCAATGCCTCCGTGTTTTGTGGAAACAGCAGCCCGCAGGTGTCTGGGAACAGGGACACACTTGGGGAGAGCGTGGCCTGGTTCCCGCCCTTGTCCAGGTCACGGCCTCTTACAGACAATATGTTTTCCTCCTCAGGTTCCTGCTCTTGCCAAGGGCCGGGCCCAACATGAAGCTGTCACCAGGGCCAAGGATTAGGCAGGGTGGGCGAGCCAGGGACCATCTCAAGGAGTCAGCGGTCACTTCTGGGGCCAGGGACATTCCTTTTAACAGGAAGGGCTGGGTGGCCCGGAAGGGGATCAGAGAATCAAGTAGACCTACACCCACATCGATAGTGGCAGAACTGTTAACGTGGTCTTTTTGAAATTTTTCTTGGCATATCTGTATGTATGGGATCATAGCATAGCTTGTGTTTATTTTGGGGGCTGAGAGAAACTGAAAGCAGTTGTCTAGAGACACCAATGCTAGGTTTCCAGACGAGGGAAGAACATCTGCCCGAAGTCATGCTGGAAGTGGCACCAGAAGGGACTTGTCCCCACTGTGCCAGACTCTGGCTCTGGCTCGCCGGCCTCGCTGGCCTCAGCCGCCACCGCCTGCTCTTCTCCAAGCGGCCCGTGTGTCCAGCTCCTGTCCTCGCACCCACTGTCCCCGCTGTGTCCAGGACCCTGCTCTAAACACATGTGAGACAATCTCCTAATGCTCCAAGCCGCCTAACAGCCTCCCGGGCCGCCGGGATCTAGCTCATTATTACAACGTCAACCAAGGAATCACACGTGTACATTCAGAAGGGTTTCGAGTTCAAGCCCAGGTGGGATTCAGCTCAGTGGTGCAGCTCCTGCCTTGAAAGCACAAGGTCCTCAGTTCGACCCCTGGAACCGGGGTGGTGGTGGGTGGGGGTGGGGGAGCTCAAGCCCAGCTTGGGCAACTTAGCAACTTAGTCAGACCCTGTCTCAAAAAACAACAACAGCAACACAAAAGGCTAGGAGTGGAGCTCATTGCAAAGGGCTCCGAGGTCAATCTTCAGTACTGCAAAATATAAACACAAATAGTCAGCAAGGGGAAATTCTTGGTAGAAAAATGCCAGCAAATAAATGTAGAAAGAATAGTCAAATTTTAAAACCGTCAGTAGGCAGCCCCTAATTTTAGAAGGAGCTCTAAGCAGCCACCAGCAGTAGAAGCTGAAACCCCGGAGGAAGGTGGATGGAAGGCTTCCTGACAGACTCTCGGCTGAGGAGTTGGACCCCAGTAAGCGGGACAATGGCCTCTGTGTGCCTCTGCTCAGGTGCCACAGGGTGTACAGCCCATCTGCAGAGTCCGTGCCTCTGTGGTGTTGCTGCCCTGACCCTGACAGGCCAGGGCAGGAAATGCAGCATCCCACGCCATCGCAAGTCCTACCAGCCGAGTCCAGAGAGGAGGAGGTATTGTGAGCCAGCCTCCTAGTGTACTCAGCAAGTAAAGGCAAGAGGAAAACGAGCTTGGGTACATATGATTTTTTTTCTAGTACTGAGGTCAAAAACAGGGTTTCAAATTGGGAGTAATGATACATACCTGTAATCTCAGCACTCAGGAGGCTGAGGCAGGAGGATCTTTGAAGATTTGTGGCTAGCCTGCATTACATGGTGAGACCTTGTCTCAAAGAAAGAAAAAGAAAGAGAGGAAAAGAGAGAAAGAAGGAAGGAAAGAAAGAAAGAAAGAAAGAAAAAGAAAGAAAGAGAGTGAATGAAGAAAACAAGGCCTTCTGCACGCTAGGCAAGTCATACCCCTAAATTATATCCCTAGCCCTCCAGTCCAAGTGCAAAGTCCCAAGTTTGATCTCCAATACTCAAAATAAAATAATAATAATAATAATAATAATAATAATAATAATACATTGTCCAGATTGGCCTCGAACTTTGGGTCCTTCTGCCATGTAGCTGGGCTTCCAGATATGCCACCATATACAGCTGCTGGTATATAAGTTTAAAGATGTATGTGGCCCCTGTTTGCTACAGATTTGAACAAACTAATTGTCCAGAGATATTTTTGACAAAGGAAGAATCATGGCCACTGCAGGTACTAAATTATCATGTTATAATTGCTTCACCTCTGGTAGGGTAAAGTGGTTATATTTTTTAAATATGGGAGAGAAGAGCATGAACAAATTTCCAATAATTTTGATACCAACATTGGGTCCTTTATTCTGTGTGTCCAAAAGTTTCCATACAGAATCATTTTAAAAATTAATTCGCTGTGGGCCGGGGAGTTAGCTCAGTGGTTCCGGTGCCTGTCTTGCAAGCGCAAGGACCCGGGTTCGATTCCCCAGTAACCACATAACGATACTGGGTGTGGAGACCCACAGCCAGCAGCAACCAGTACCACATACCACAGTGCCGGGCGTGGTGGCTCACGCCTGTAATCCCAGCACTTGGGAGGCAGAGGCAGGAGGATTGTGATGTGAGTTTGAGGCTGAGCTCAGGGCCAGCCTGAACCACAAAGCGAGACCCTGTCTCAAAAAACCTAAAAAAAAAAAATTAATTCGCTGCGAATATGTAATCCCAGCCCTCTGGTAGGCTGAGGCAGGAAGAATGCCAGCCTGGGCTGCACTGTGAGTTCAAGGCCAGCCTGAAGTGAACGGAAGGAAGGAAGGAAGGAAAGCAGATGCCCAACAGCGGACGAACTCAGAGGGACCAGCTCCGGGACTTCTCCGAGACTCCAGGCAGCTCGATGCGGGCACACGGGGCAGGTCTCAGGCCAGGACTCAGCGCCCATACCTAAGTGCTCCGCTGGAAGGAGACCAAACCTCAGAAGGGTTTGTGAGATTCGCAGGAGGAGCCAAGCTTATCGCAGCCTCCAGGTCCCCAGGCAGGCCCGGGCGTGGGCAGGGCTGGAATGTGAGTTACAGAAACAGCCTGGAGCCCCAGGAGCCTGAGGTAGACGAGGTCCCGTGCCAGCTTCCCGTGCTGGCAGGGTCCAGGGAGCAGCTGGATATATATATATATACATATATATCGAGGTCCTATCTTACACACACACACACACACACACACACAGACACCCACACACAGTGCTGGGAAATAAAACTTCACTAAGTTTTCCATTGCATTTCCAGGAAGCTTCATCAAGCCTGGTGGATCTGGGAGTCTACTGCTAACCCAGATCCTGGCTGGTGTCCCGCCTTCACTCCTGTGCTGTCACCCGCCTCTCCACACCAGAACCTCGCATCTGGACACTCGGTGTCTCCCCAGCTGAGTGTCCCAGGCTGTGCCCGAGACACTTTACTGAGGGGGAGCAGATACAGGGAGCCCGGCACACACAGCTCCCCACTCAGTCAAGTCTGGCTTGGGAATTACTTGGTTAATGAGTCACTGGGACTTGGTGGGGGCGGGTCACACCAGAGACAAAAGAAGCAGACTGGGATTCCCACGACCCCCAGCGCAGGTGCCATACAGCCTCACCTCTGTCCTGGCAGAAGGCCGCAGAGCTCAGCCACAGCAGGAAGAGAAGCGGCCACATAGCTGCGGCTCACAGACAGCACCAAGGCCAGCCCCGCTCTCACCGCCGCTGGCCTGGGGAGGAGCGCTGACACCAGCAGAGGGCGGGGTGTGGTGACCAGCTGCTTGGAACAGCCCACCTAGACACAGGTGTCACCTCCAAGATTCCCAGCAGCTCTGCCACCCAGCTACCCCCACCCAGCTCCAGAAAGGAATTCAGGTGCAACCCTGCCCTCCCGCCTCACTCTCTGGCTCTCTTTCAACCAAAATGCAGGGGTGACCGAGGGTGGCTCCCACAATAAATTGTCCCATCTATCTCAGTGGTTCACATCCCTGTGCCCCTCCTAGTGGTCATAAGCTGTCTACACCACAGCTGGAATCCCGGCAGGACAGGAGGTGTCTGGGACACAAGATTTGGTTCATCTTATTAAAACAGAAAAGAAAAAGCTGCCGAACGCTTCCAGCGGGGCTGTGTGGCTGTACGTTCCCACCAGCCATAGCGTGCATGCTCTCCACACCCTCCAGGGACTTCTGTATCGGGGCGGGTCTGACGTGGTCCCCTGCGAGCCGAGGACCCGGCCACTTCCCTTGGGCTCACGTCCTGAACGGCTGTTCACCTTCATTACTGTCGCATCGAGTCCTTCATGTGTTGTGGACGAGAGGCTTTTGCCGAGTGTGTGGCCTGCAAACACTTTCTCCCAGCCTGAGCTCGTCTTTTCCCCTCGAAGCGGAGTCCTTTGCGGGCAAGACTTTCTATCTCATCAACGTCCAGTCGCTCACTCTCCTTTCGTGGACAAAGCCTCTGGTGTCAAGTCCAGAAGTCTTCAGCTCTAGACTCTGTTCAGCCTATAACTTTTATGTTTTTCCATCTTACTTTAAAGTCTCTGACCCATTTTGAATCCACAGTTTGATAGGTGTGAGGCTTGTGTCAGGATTAGATTCCTCTCTGGACGTTCACTTGCTTACAGGTTCTCCTCTGTCCCCGGAATCGCTTCTGCATCTTTGTCAAAAGTTGGGCCCCAGCCGGGCGTGGTGGCTCACGCCTGTAATCCCAGCACTCGGGAGGCAGAGGCAGGAGGATTGTGATGTGAGTTGGAGGCTGAGCTCAGGGCCAGCCTGAACCACAAAGCGAGACCCTGTCTCAAAAAACCTAAAAAAAAAAAAAAAAAAGTTGGGCCCCAGGGCTGGGGGTTTAGCTCAGTGGTTCCAGCACCTGCCTTGTGAGTGCAGAGTCCCTGGTTCGATCCCCGGTAACCACACACAATGATGCCAGGCATAGTGACTCACATCCACCAGCAGTCAGAACCACACACCACAGTGCCGGGCGTGGTGGCTCACGCCTGTGATCTCAGCACTCGGGAGGCAGAGGCAGGAGGATTGCTGAGTTCAGGATCAGCCTGAACCACATAGTGTGACCTGTCTCAAAAAAAACTAAAAAAGAAAAAAAAAAAAAAAGTCCTCACAGCAGGTGAATCCATCCCTGGCTCTCTGGCTTTCTGGTTGACACCCGTGACCCGTGTCCTCCCGCAGCAGCAATAGCGGTCTCCGGTCACCCGTACATAGTAGGTCCAGCGCTGCACAGGCTGATTCTACTCACTTTGTCCCTCTTCTGTAACACTGTTTTAGTTTTTCTAATCATTACCTTTGCATATAGATTCTAAAACAACCTTGTCCATGGATATGGAATTGTGTTAAACCTATAGATCAGGGCTGGGAATATAGCTCAGTGGTTCCGGTGCCTGTCTTGCAAGCGCAAGGGCCCGGGTTTGATCCCCGGTCACCACATACCATACTGGGCATGGAGACTCACCCCAGCAGCAACCAATACCACATACCACAGTGCCGGGCGTGGTTGCTCACGCCTGTAACCCCAGCACTCGGCAGGCAGAGGCAGGAGGATTGCTGTGATGTGAGTTGGAGGCTGAGCTCAGGGCCAGCCTGAACCACAAAGTGAGACCCTGTCTCAAAACAAACAAACAAACAAACAAAAACCTATAGATCAACTTGTCAGAGAACTGGGATCTTTTGTTCGGTTTTTCTTTTTGTTTTTTGAGACAGGGTCTTCCGAGGTAGCCTCAAACTCACAACCCTCCTGTCTCAGCTTCCAGGAACTCACATCTCTACTATGTTATCTTCCAGTCTATGAATACGATACATTGCTCCATTATTCTTTGGTTTCTTTCACTAGCAATATGTAGTTTTTACTCACAAATCCTAGTTGCTCTATTTGATTTATATTTGAGTATTTTTAAGTGATTATACATAGTATTGAATTTCACTTTGGTGTGTGTCCATTGCTAATATATAGAAACGCCGTTAATTTTTATATGTTTATCTGATATCTGGCATCCTTGCTTACCTTCCTTATTGGTTCTAGGAGGGGTTTGTTTTGTTTTGTTTTGTTTTGTTTTTTTGAGACAGGATCTCGCTTTGTAGTTCAGGCAGGTCCTGAGCTCACTCTATAGTTCAGGCAAGCCTCGAACTCACAGCAATCCTCCTGCCTCTGCCTCCCGGGGGCTGGGATTACAAGCGTGAGCCACTATGCCTAGCTTGTTTTGTTTTGTTTTGTTTTTGAAGTGATTCCTTGAGATTTTCTTCATAATCAGATCATCTGCAAGTAATCTGTTTGGCCATGAACAGAAAGGGACCTAGGGTGTAGCTGGAAGGGGAGATGGATGGAAGAGAGACTGTGGATTGTGTTCATGGAGAACACTTGAGTCTGTCTGTCTGTGGCTGGTGCTGAATCAGCTACACTTGTACATAGAGAGCCGAAAGCCACAACTCTGCCCAGGTGAGTTCCATTCCTGTGCAGGGCAGGATGGACTCTCTTCAGAATCGCCATCTGGTCTACTTAAGGGCTGCTCAAAGCCTGGTGTGATGACACACACTGGTAATCTAAGCACTGTGGGAGGCTGAAGCAGGAAGGCAGCAAATTCAAGCCCTGCCTGGGCAACATACTGACTTGATGAGAACTTTTGGATATAGCTGATTAAGAAGGCCCTGGGTTCGATCTCCAGAATGGGGGAGAGGGCTTTCCTAATAGTCCCTTCTGTCTGTGGTATGGCCCCAAAGAGAGTTGGACACCTCCACTCAGCCCACCCGAAAGGCGAGTTGCAGTTTCACTGACTCAGGTCACAAAAAAAGAACTGCAGGCACGTCTGTGAGTAGCAGGGAGACACCCAGGCTCCAGGGGAGCGAGTTGCATCATGGCCGGGCTCACGGCTCTGTGTGTGGTCTTAGGTGTCCTCAAGACAGGAGATCTAGACGTGTGTTCCAGCACCTGTCAGGCCCCAATTGTAGTCGACTGGGTCAGAAGCACTGTCTGCATGTGTTGGAAGCTTAGGGACCTGCTGTCCACTCAACAGGGACCCTTCCTTGGGGACAGAGGTGGGTAGGATTTGTGCATCTATAGTATCAGACAAACATGGACCAGATTTACCAGCCGATGGTATCTCTGAAATTCGCAGGGATTTATTTTAGTGAGTTTCCTGGAAATAGGCATTATAACCTTGGGTACTTTGATTGTATCCTGAAGCTGAATTTCCTCATAAAAATACAATTTTAAAATTGCTATCTTCCAGCCAGGCATGGTAACCCATGCCTATAATCCCACCATTTGGGAGGCTGAGGCAGCAGGGTCACCTCCTAGAAGCCAGGCCAGGCTACAGAGCAAGCTCTTGTCTCAAAAAAAATTTTAATTTGAAAAGTAAATAAATAAAATTGCAGTTTTCCAGCTGTACATGCTGGCACATTCCTATAATCCAGAACTCTAGGAGGTGAAGGCAGGAGATCCCAAGTTCAAGCTCAGCCTGGGCAATTTAGCAACTCCACAAGATCCTATCTCAAAAAGTTATACATAGCAGGGGATGTAGCTCACTGCAAAGGTAGAGGTCCTAGGTTCAATTCCCAATACTGCAAAAAATAAAAAAAGGAGCCCTTTCCTTGGGTCCTTCTATCTTGCCTCTGTTTCTCCCCTCCAACCTCGGCCTAACCGCGAGCCAGGTTCTGCCGAGTTCGTCGCTGCACGGGATCTAGGCGCGGTCGCTGTGCTCCATCAGCCGGTCCACACTGCGCCCCGCCAAGCTTATCCACCCTGGAAACACTGGTCCTCCCGCCTGTCTGCTCCGTGCGCGGGCGGCGCCCTCTGCTGGCCATGCTGGGAAGCACCTGCGCGCATCTTTGCTGGGTGGCGCCCTCTGCTGGCCACGGTGGGGAGCACCTGCGCGCACCTTTGCTGGGTGACAGGTCCACGCAGGGAGCCCGGGGACTTGGATGGGTGTGGACTGCAGGCGCCTCTTTCTGTCCTGGGAGCCGTTGCTCTGTCCCCATCTCCCTCCCATTCTGACACCTTCCCCACCTGATCTCTGTCCCCCTCAGTGACTCCCTGGGTGTCCATCGACTTTCCTGCCCACTCCTCCCTGGAATCTGCGCCGGCATTTTCTGGTCCTTTTCCTGTTTTCCCTTTGCTAGATCAGGCCTTTGCTGGAGCTCTTGCTTTCCATCGGGTCAGTTTTTTTTTTTTTTTTTTTTAATTATCTTTATTGGTACATTAAATATAGACATCATGATTGCACTCCATAATGGGGATTTGTACCAGTATAAGACACAACTTAATTCTCATTTTTTCCCATAGCCCCACCCACCCTACCACCCCCCCATATATATAAAATTTGTTTCCTTACTTTTCTGTTACAATCTCAACATTGTCC
>PVIR01041867.1:0-12548 GCA_004026965.1 Petromus typicus | reverse complement strand
CTCCGGCCCAAGGAAGAAAAATGTAAAGAAGATAACAGGATAAAAACAATATAAATCAAAATGTGAGAATATGTGATTCTATCACTCCCATGGGTTTCCTGTAGGTAGGAGGAAGTTGGGGAATTGGAAGAGAGATGGAAAAAGGAACAAGAAAACAATTTCCTTAGAGAAAACTTGGACAAGTATTTAAGTAAAACTCTATGAATGGGTTAAAGAAGCAAGGAGACCTGCCTTCTGAACATGAAAAAGAAAGTTCAGTTCAGAGCTGCTCCTGAACAATTCCCTTAATCACTTCATGTAAAGGTCACTAGCAGAGTACTGGTGACTGATAGCAAGTTCCACTTTCTATTTTTTATAGTTAATCATGTCTAAGAAAACATAGCAGATGTTATAAAATTCTCACTTCAAATAGATTCAAACATAATCTTATAGGATGAAATTGACTGATTAAACAATATTATTTTTAAAATATCAAGCCAGGGGGTGGGGGTTGTAGGGAGGGCAGAGGAAAGGGAAAAAATGTGAATGAAAATATATCATGTATTATTACAAATTTGTAATGATGAATGTGATCTTTATGTATACCTAAAAAATTCAACAAAGGGGAAATTTTTTAAAAACATAAAATATCAAGCCAATTTTACTTGCTATTTTCAAGGGAGACAAATAAAATGACCATTTTCCCTTAAACTACAGGCACAATAATGGGAGAATAAATAGAGTATTTAAGGTTTTTGTAACATTGACCTTCATCTTAATTTCCATTATTGACCTAGTTAAATAGTTAGCATGTGTATCTTAGTTACTTTTCTTACTGCTGAGACAAAATACCTAACAAGTTGTAGAGGTTTCTACTCAAGAGTCAGCTGGCTCCAAGTCAGGATGTCATGGCAGAAGGGCATTACATAGGAAAAGCATTCACGGCAGAGCAGGTGGAAGGCAGTGAAGCAGCAAGCAGTAGTTGTAACAGCCAGCCTCTCTTCCTTTTATATCATAAAGGTTGTAATCCTTTTGATGCCACTCAACCCAGGGTGGCCTTCTATGCTAAACCAGTGAACTAATTTAGGACCACATATCCTTTTGGTTTTTTTGAGACAGGGTCTGGCCTTGTAGTTCAGGCTGGCCTTGACCTCACTACAGAGCCCAGGCGAGCCTCAAACTCACAGAAATCCTCCTGCCTCTGCCTCCTGAGTGCTGGGATTACAGGAGTGAGCCACCACTTCCAGTATTGTGGTGTGTGGTACTGAGGATCGAACTTGGGACCTTGCGCTTGCCTGGCAGATGCCAAACCACTGAACTAAATCCCCAGCTCCCTAGGACCACATGTCCTTAATTCCAATTTCACACACTCTCCATTCAGCTAGCTCCAAAAAGCCCCACCTATAAGTACATGAGGCTGAAAAAATTGATGGTCAACAAATTCGCTGAGTATATTACATAGATTTGCCTAAATTAAAAGATATCTGAATTCCATGAGCTTAGTCATTTTTCTCTGACTCTCCCAGCAATCTCTTCTCTCTCTTTGCTAACTAACTAAGAAATTCTCCCATGTAAGACATATTTAGTTATTGGACAAAAGACACCAAAGTGTCGTACAGAGTGTTATTTTTGTGTCCCCACCAACAATGGATGACAGTTCCTGTTTTCCACATCCTCACCAATATTTGATGTTGGTGTTTCAGATTTAGGTATGTAGTGGTATCTGGTTGTCATTTTAATTTGTATTCTCTAATGACATTTGATGTAGAAGATCTTTTCATATGTTTATATGCTATCTATCTTGATGAGGTGTTTTCTCTGGTGAGTTGTCTTTTTCAGGTCTTTGGTTCATTTTTTAATTGAATTCTTGTTCAGTTTTAAGATTTCATTGTATACTTTAGATAATAGAGCTTCACTGGATATGTAATTTTCAAATATTTGCTTCCAATGTGCAGCTTATCTCCTTCCTTTCTTGATTTTGTCTTTCACAGAATAAGAGTTTTTCATCTTAATGAGATCCTTCTACTAATTTCTTCTTCATAAATTGTCTCTTTGGTGTCATATCTGAAAATGCATAAGTTTACACAAGATTAGGTAAATTTTGCCTGATTTGACCTGGTAAGTGCCTCGTAGGGAGGTGGAAAAATGAACTATTGAATATAACTTAAATGGGAAAAGTTACTGTTCGCTCATAAACTCCATGATGGCTTAAAATATCATCAACTTTGTGCCAGCTTAAACTGGCAGTAATAAACTGCTCATAAATTCAGTAAAGGCTTCCCCATTCTGTTTTGAGTCAGCTTGTTCTTAGGAGAAAAGGAATCAACTTCAGAGTTTCTTTAGACGTTTCAACCTTGGGACCCAGGATGTCTGCTTACCCAAACCACAAGCCAAATGACACTGTAGGTCTGAGCCAGCCTGGTCTTTTTGCTTAAAAACAGTCTGTGTAACTTCTACTTTCTGCCCACTGTAACTGACCCTGATTAATGGATCAGCTAGCTGATCAATGGAACTTACTAAACCTGTGGAACATGTCTGAACCTATGAAACATATACATCATGTCTAAAGCTGAGGAACATGTCTGAAACGGTAAAATGTGCCAAGGTACCCTAGCAAAGTACCACCCTTTCGGAACATCATGACTACCTTGCTCTCTGATAAAACTAGGTCATTCTGTCAGGGTCTATTTCCAGAGACTGGTATTGCCTGGCAATACATTTGTTATTTTTCCCAAATCTCCTGTCTCCAATTAATCGTTTTGATCAATCCTATTGATCTGCCGCATTTCTCACTTTATATTAGTCCTATGATGCAGTTTGATTTTCTTTTTGTGAACAGTCTGTGTCTAAATTGTGTGTGTGTGCTTGTATGTGTGTATCCTGTCGTTCCATCATTTGTTAAACAAGATTATCTTTGTTTTGCTGTATTGTTTTGGCTCTTTGGAGAAAGATCACTTGATTATATCTATCTAAGTCTATTTCTGACTTTCTATTCTATTCCACTGATGTAATTGTCTATGGCTCACCCATCCCACACTATCTTAACTACATAGCTTTATAATATGTCTTGAAGTTAGACAGTGTCATACCTACCCCTTGGTTCATCAGTATTCAATGGGCAATTCTGATTCTTTTGGCTCGATGTGTAAACTTGGGAATCAGCTTGTAGGTATCCACAGTATTCCAGGATTGTACTGAACCGATTCTCCAAACTGAGGAACTGACTTCTTGACAATAGTGTTCTTTCTGCTCATGAACACGGAATATCTCTCCACTTATTAAAAATTTTTATATTAGTCTTCAGAGTTTTATAGTTTTCTTCATAGAGTTCTTGTACATAGTTTGCTAGATTTATACCTAAGTATTTCATTTTGGTAGGTGTTAGCATATCTAGTAATGTATTTTTAATTTCTAATTTCAACTATTCCTTGATGATATGTGGTAAAATGACTGACCTTAAATTCTGAAAGTTTGCTATAATCATTTATTATTTCTGGTTGTACTTGTTTATTTGCTCAGTTAGATTTTCTACACAGACAATCATGTCACCATTGCAAGGGCAATTTCTTCTCTCTTGAAGTTCTCTCCCCATAAGTGGGGCAGGATGGTTACAGAGGCTCTAGAGTTGATATTTTCCTTTCTGTGTGTTGGTTATATTCTGATTTAAAAAAAAAAAAGAAAAGAAAAGAGACCTCAGCAGGTTGTATTTTGATCAGATAGTTTCTCCTAGGAGCAGGCCTTGGCATATTTCAAAATAACATCTCTTGAATATTCCATGTTCATGAGCAGAAAAAAATACTATTGTCAAGAAGTCAGTTCTTCAGTTTGGAGAATCAGTTCAGTACAATCCTGGAATACTGTGGATACCTACAAGCTGATTCCCAAGTTTATACATCGAGCCAAAAGAATCTGAATCGCCCACTCAATATTGAAGAACCAAGGGGTAGTTGTGACACTATCTAACTTCAAGACTTATTATAAAGCTATGTAGTAAGATAGTGTGGGATGGGTGAGCCATAGACAATTAGATCAGTGGAATAGAATAGAAACTCAGAAATAGACATGTAAATATAATCAAGTGATATTTCTCAAAAGAACAAAAACAATACAATAAAATGAAGATAATTTTGTTTAACAAATGATGGAACCACTGGATACACATGCACACAGAATTTAGACACAGACTTGAGGCTATAAACATCTACCCTAAGAACTGCGAATGCTCAGCTAAATATTTTACCTAAATATAAACTATCTCTCAAAAACTTAGACTTTCCATCTGACCTTTGACCCACTATTTCCCTGCTTGCAAAAACAAGATGTGATACATGAAATAACTGCTGAATTATATATAGTTGATATTGTGAAATAGAAAATATTTAAAGGAAAGAGGGTGTAGGGGTAAATAATGAGGGAAAAAAGAATGTGATAGTAATAAAGAAAAAAGGAAACAAAGCCTATGTATACGGGGGTGGGAGGGTTGCAGGATGGGTGAGGGAAGGGGAAAAAAAATCAAGTCGTGTCATATTCTGGTAAAAATTCTCAATGTTGAATGTGATGATGATGTGTATTCATAATGTACCAATAAAGATTTGAATTTTAAAAAGAGAGAGAAAAGAAAAACCAGCATGTGAGCAATCCTCAAGCAAGATTGGGCCGGTCATTTAGCTCAGTGGTTCTGGGGTCCACCTTGCAAGCATATGTTCTGAGTTTGATTCCTGATATTAAAAAAAAAAAAAAAAACTCAAGTAAGACAGACCTAGAATAAAGTAACAAGGAGAAATTTGGAAAGGACTTGATATGAGGGAAAATGATAACCAGAAACTGAGTTACCATGACACTAATAAGACTGTTTCAGGGCTGCTTGCTTGTCCCTAGGACAGCTAGGAGGTATCGGGAGGTACTGGGAGGAATAGAGGGTACCAGAGAGGGGAAGCCAGATTCCGGTCAGCAAGCAGTTACAGGTTCTCCCGGTGAGTTCCCTAACGCATTCTAAAAGAAACAACCATACAACTCCTTGACACAATAATTGGGTGTGTTTTAAAAAATACTTTATACTTCAATTTTACATTTGTAATCCTGTATCAGTTTCCCTAAGATGGACATGCTAACTTTGAAAGTATATACACTGGAAGCCCCGTATGTCTGGATGTGTGCTGATGATCAGGAACTGGTCCTAAACAAAACTCTAATGGCCTCCCTTCTCCCCTCCCACCTCCTTGCTGTCTACTTCTTTGTCCTGTTTTCTGACTTCTCAGACCTGCCAGTGCGGAATGCAGCCTTATCTCTACAGTCATGATTCTGACTTTCCTTTCTATTTCTCCTTATCCAAACCAACCTTCCTTGACTAACTTTCTTAGGGTCGTGTTGGCCCAGTGCCATCTCCCCAAGGTGACAATTGGTTTTCCAATACTTCTGTGCTCTCATAAGGTGCTACAGTCTAGAAACAGAATGACATAATGGGCCACACTGAAGATACAGAATCTTTTTTTTATCTCTGGTGGTACCGGGGGTCTAACTCAGGACCTTGCACTGCCAGGTAGGCCTGCCTCACCTCTGAGGTACATCCCCAGGCCCTGAGGCACAGAATCAACTCAGATATTGTCTCTTGATTGAATCAAAGAAAAATAAAACAAGATTTTAATGTTTGTTTTATGTTACAAATACCACCTAAATTGGAAAATTTTATAATGCAGTATACAGGAAAGTTCAAAAAAATTATAAAACTCACCCTGAATGAAAAAATGACTCATAATCCCATTATCAATTGCCAATCTCTACTGATTGTTCTTTGAGGCTATTTTTCTGAGAATATATAGGTATATAATATTTAATTACTATGAATGGAGTCAGAATGGAGTTAGAATGGAGTAATATTCTCTCTCTCTCTCTCTTTCAGGTCTCACTATACAGTCCAGGTTGGCCTTGAACTATGTATCCCAGGTTAACCTTGGACTCATGGTGATCCTCCTGCCTCACACTTCTGAGTGCTAGGATTACTGTAGTAATATTTTAGAGCCTAATTTTTCAGTTAACTAATTCTGAACATTTTCATCTATCATTAAATAAGACCATTTTAAATGGCTGCATAGTACTCCATAATATCAATGGTTAAGTAAAAGTTTTTATAAAGGCAAGATTAGAAATGTTTTAATTTGCCAGCCATAACTTCTGTTATAAGCATACCACTGTAGCATGAAAGAAATCACAAACAACATGTAAAGGAATAAATATGGCTATCTTCCCAATAAAACTTTATACATAATATAACTGGAGTTTCATATAATTCTTATGGGTTATGAACATTTATTTTCTTTTATTTTTTTCAAATCATTTTAGAAATGTAAAAATCATTCTTAGCTCATGAATGGTACAAAATTGTGGGCTATGATTTGCCAACTGCTAAATTACATGGCTACCCTATAATTTATCAATCGTATTTTCTAGTAAATTTAAGTTATTCCCATTTTTCCTATCCTACATAATACAATGATGAACAATTTTATGGAAAAATGTTTGGGCCATCAGTGATTATAAAAGCTTGAACCCCTATTGATAGATTTCCACACGAGTACATTATAAGTGATTGGCTCAGAGGCTCTTTAGCGTCCCTCATGTCTTTCAATATTGGCCATTACCTACTTTATCTGAGAGTATAGTTGACATTAGTTCTTAGAGATACTGAACTTTATTTTTTCTGTCTCTAAAAATAATGCATAAAGTGACAATGATGTGAAGCACGAAGACATCCACCCATCTGCTTCCACACACCCAATATTTCCCAAGCATGTTGTCCTGTGCATGTGACACAATCCAGAGAATGTGTCCTGGCTCAAAGTTCAGAAATCTCTTGGCTCTTTTACATGACTCTAGACCAATATTATCAGTGTTGAACAGCTGGCACATTTCTGTGAAATATAGAAATGGAAATTAAGAAGCCACGTGGGAAGTGACAAGAATCTTTAAAAGAGTACGATGCATCCACAGTGAACTCGCGAGCTTAGTATCAATCATCTAATTAAGAACAATTAGGATATTTGCAAAGTTTTAATGACAGTAATAGAAAGAGTTGTATAGCCATCACTTGCAGGAGAGAGATCTCCCGTAAAAGGAGAGTACAAAGAGATACACCCAATACTGGCACCCACTTTCCCTGCTCGCCTGTGTGTTGTTTGAAAATGGTTGAGAACTCAAAAAGTTGATCAAAGGCATTGACTGAAAGACTGAGAGTTTGCTCAGTCTCCTCAGGATGGAAGGTCTGACAAAAATACAAGTTCAGAGTTTACCAAGGATGAGGAGAAAAATGAACACCTGGTCTTTTGGTGAGAATTCAAGGATTCCTAGAAGTAAAGCTGGACTAGACATAGAGCAAACGTCATAAAGGGTCATATCAATCTACCCAGTACATTCTCTGATTGGACTAATATCTTCCTAATGTTACCAGAGCAAAGATAAATCATCTGAAGAAAAATTACTGCACCCAAGGCCTCAATTACCTTGTACTTTTCACACAAAATGTCCAGCATTAAACCATAAATAACTATACACCCAAAAAGACAAGAATTAACTGAAAATCAAAATAAAAATCAGACATCCTGACCACAACTTCATAAAATCCCTGGAGCCAGAACCCCAGGAAGTCATTCCCGAACTATTGACCATCAGTAATTATGTGAAGTAATAAATATCTGTTCTTCTAAGCATCTAATTTGTAGGATAATTTTTATACTGTAACAGATAATATTCCAGGAAATAATTACTGCAAGGAACAATAACAAAATTAAAACATTTTTGATGGAAGTAATGAAGGCAAAAGATAATGAAATGATTATTTTCAAAATACTAAAATGAAAAACCTACTAACCTAAACATCATGGTCAATCCTTAAAAATGTCTTTCAAAATTAAAGGGAAACAAAAATTTTTGGACAAGTTAAAAATGAATCAATTCATCAGCAACAGATCCACATTATAGTAAATGTTAAGGGACATTCACTAGGCAAAAAACAAGTAATCAGAATGCAGAGTAAAGAAGACAAATATTAATACTGACTGTTTAAAACACAGTAGCATGGTGAATAAAATGAGAACATAATTAAGTACCTGGCAATAATAGCATAAAAGGCAGGAAAGTATAAAATACAAAGGGTTCTAAGATCTTACTTGTCCTGCTTTTTTCATTTACTGGTACATTTTAGATATGCACTATGATTACATTCAACACTAAAAATTTGTACTTGTACATGATACATCTTGATTCTCATTTGTTTCTGATTCCTCTGCCCTCCCTGACACCCCTAACCCCTATATACGTAAGCTTTGTTTCCAATTTTGTATTTACCTTCACATTTTTTCTTTCCCTTCTTTAGACAGGTTAGGTAGAACTCTTGGAGACACTGGCATAAGGAAAGACTTTATAAACAAAACCTCAACAGCCCAGGAACTAGGAGAAAGAATCAAAAACTGGGGGTTTTAACTTATTAAAAAGCTTCTGCACAAGAGAAACTACCAACAGAATGAAAAGACAACCTACAATATGGGAAAAAATTTACCACTGTTCCTCCAACAAAGGACTACCATTTAGAATACATAAAGAACTTATTTTTCCTTAAAGTGATAAAATCTTAATTTCTATCATACTTTACTAAGTAAAATACTTACAATATTTAGGGAACTCTGTAAAATAACACTAAAATAATTTATATCTAATAAGTATTGGGTATGTTGCAAAAATAGGATAAGAGTAATAACCCAAAAAAAGAGAAGCGACAGGGCTGGGGATTAAGCCCAAAGGTTCTGGTGTCTGCTTGGCACATGCCAGGTCCTGGGTTCGATCTCTGGCATCACATATGACAGTGCCGGGTGTGGAGGCTCATGCCAGTAATCCCAGCACTCGGGAGGCAGAGGCAGGAGGATTGCTGTGAATTCCAGGCTTGCCTGGGCCACTAGTGAGTTCAGGGCCAGCCTGAATTACAAAGCAAGACCATGTCTCCAAAAACAGACAGACCTTCCATATCTGACAACATCAGATCCAGAAGATATTATGCTAAGGGAAATATTCTCACCACTCAGGGACAAATACTATACGATCCCACTTATATGAAGTATCGAACGTGAAACTCACAGATGCAGAGTAAAATGATGATTATGAAGAAAGAAGGAGATACAGGGGACCACTGCCAAATAAGAATAAAGCTTTGGTCATGCAAAGTGAAGGTGTTCTACAGATCTGCTGTTCAATACAGAGCCTATGGAAACAATATTTTGAATACACTTACAATTTTGTTAAAAAGTCACACCCCAAGTCAAGAGTTCTTACCAAAAAAGGGACAAAGGAGAAAAAAGGGAAATTTTAGAGATAAGGGATATATTTATTCACTTGATAGTGATGATGGTTTCACAGGTATAGATTTGAGCCCATCATACAGTATACATTAAATATGTGCAATTTTTATAAAACAGTTATGCACCAATAAAACTGTTAAACATATTTTAAGAGTGCAGGGCTGAGGAAATAGCTCAGTGGTTCCGGCGCCTGTCTTATGAGTGCAAGGGCCTGGGTTCAATCCCCGGTAGCCACATACAATACTGGATGTGGAGACTCACATCCAGCAGAAACTAGTATCACATGCCACAGTACCAGGCATGGTGACTCATGCCTGTAATTCCAGCACTCAGGAGACAGAGGCAGGAGGATTGCTGTGATGTGAGTTTGAGGCTGAGCTCAGGGCCAGCCTAAACTGCCAAGCGAGACCCTGTCTCAAAAAAAAAAGAGTGCACTGGGCAGGAAAAATTGACATGTTTAAATGTTAGCTATCATCTCACAAAAAGAGAGGTACCTCAAACTACTAAAATCAGAAATGAAAAAGGAGACATTACTACCAAACTCACAGAAATAAGAATATAAGGGAGGGCTGGGGATTTAGCTCAGTGGTTCTGGAAACCACATACAACAATACTGGGAGTGGAGACTCAATCCCACCAGCAATCAGTACCACATACCACAGTGCCGGGCGTGGTGGCTCACACCTGTAATCCCAGCACTCGGGAGGCAGAGGCAGGAGGATTGCTGTGATGTGAGTTTGAGGCCAAGCTCAGGGCCAGCCTGAACTACAAAGTGAGACCGTGACTCAAAAAAAATAAAATAAAATAAAAGAATAAAAGGGAATCATCAGAATAATATTTTGTCAGCAAATTAGATAACCTGAATGAAATAGACAAAGTCCTAGTAAAAGGAAAACTATGAAAACTGATCCAAAAATTAAAATCTGAATAAACCTACAATAAGTAAAGAAACTGAATCAGTAATTTCCAGACAGAAAAACCCAACTGGCTTCACTGATGAAATGTACCAAGGATTTAAAGAGTAACTAACAGCAACATTTCACAAATTGTTCTAAAACACAGAAGATGAAACATACTGCCCAGCCATTCTATGGAGCCAGTGCTATCTTGATTTCAAAACCAGACAAAACTATCATAAGAAGTCAACAAATCAAAATACTTTATGAATATAAAAAGTCCTCAACAAAATACTAACAAACTGAATCCACAACATATTAAAGAGTCCACATTAGGATCAACTGAGACTTATCATGGGAATGATAAATAGCCCAGTATATAAAATCAAACAATGCCATTCAGTACATTTTTGAAATAAACAACAAAAACTATATTAACAGATGCAAGAAATAATTGACCAAATGCAACACCCTTTTATGATTAAAACAAAAACTATAAATAAAAAGAACCTTCTCAACTTCATAGAAGGCAGTCACAGAAAATCCACAACCACCATCATAAGTTTTTTTCTGAAAGCTTAAGAATAAGACATGATTGTCCTCTCTCACTGTTTCACTCAACAATCCACCGGTGGCTCTAGCCCTGACAATAGTCAATAAAATGGAAACATCCAGATTTGAAAAGACATAAACTATCTTTTTACTAAAAAAAAAAAAAAAAAAAACCTATGAATAACGTTGAGCAAGGCTGCAAACTATAGAACAATATATAACAAATCACATTTCCTCATACCAGCAATATACAGTTAAAAACTAAAACAAGAAAACAATTATAACAGTATCAACAAGGATAAAATATTTAGGGAAGAATTTAACAAAAGGTAATACTAAAATGATTCTAAATAAATGGATAATATCCCATGTTTTCGGATGGGGAGGCTTAAATTGTTAAGAAGGCAACATTGAGCCAGGCAAAGCAGGGCACAGCTGTGATTCCAGCACTCTGGAGCTGCCCCTTGGTCAACACCAAGGACACTTACAGACTCGGAGTTGTGTTCCTGAAAACCACAGGGACAGCAAGACAGACGGAAGGCAGAGTCCTGAGCTAGGATGGAGCTGAGAACTGCAAAATCTGCCCCAGAGCACGATTTACGAAGCAGAGAATTGGACCCTGTGGCTAGACTGAGGTGCTAACTAAGGATGGAAGCCGCACTGTATGGTCAGTGGATTCTGCTAAGCAGTGTGTTTTTAGACAAAAACCACAGGCCATTGGAAGGTCTTGAGCAGGAGAAAACCATGCCTTGCTTTGTGAAAGGAATCTGGATTTGGAGAACTTTCTCCTCGGGCCAGGCTGGGAAGGTCCACAGTCCTCACACCTTCTGTGCCAGATGGTCCCCCAGGATGTCCCACTGTCCTGATGAGCATGTGGCCCTGGACTCTTCCAAGCTCAGGCTGAGCAAATGTGAGAGGAAAGGGGCCTGTCGACATGTTGGTGAAAATAACCATCAGTGCCATATTCTGAGGGCAACTTTTAGAAATGTATCCTTAAGAAACAACCTAAAGGTCTGCCGCCAGATTACTTAAATATTTTATGGTCCATGACACATCCACATATGAAATAGTATAAAAAAAAAAAAGAATGTAAGGGAATCATCAGAATAATATTTTGTCAGAATTATCAGAATAATATTTTGTCAGTTAGAATAAGATCATACCATGTATGGACAGGAGAAAATTACCAGAAGAAGAGACTGTAAAGAGCAAGTAGCAGATCCAAAACTATGTAACTAATGTGTGTGTGTGTGTGTGTGTGTATGTGTGTGTGTGTGTGTGCGCGCGCGCGCGCACACGCGCTTGTTGTGTTGTGTTGTGTTGTATTGTGTTGTGTTGTGTTGTATTGTGTTGTGTTGTGGGGCAGTGTGTTTTTAAAACTCTGGCAGGTTATTTTTCACTGATGATGGTGGCTTTCTTTTCAAGGGAAATGCCTGGGCTCTTCAGCTTTTCCAGAATCCACTTCCACACCATTTGAGTGATAACGAGTTATGCCTTGAGCCAGGACAAGCAATAAACAAGCCATTTGGGAAGCTGGATGAAATGGAAAGCAGCAAGATGAGACTGCTGGGTTCCCCATTTCCACACACTCTCAACAAGTGTTTCTTCCTTTCTTAGCTTTGGTTGCTCTGTCTGGTGCAACACAAGTCTTGTGGGACTTTTCTCTTGAGGAAATCCCCAATTTTCCCACTTGGTGGATGAATACTTTGGACAGTGACTTACTTTCCCTCTCTCTCTCCCTCTCTCTCTCTCTTACTTACACACACACACACACACA
>PVIR01041866.1:0-12997 GCA_004026965.1 Petromus typicus | reverse complement strand
ATGTGGTACTGGTTGCTGCTGGGTGTGGGTCTCCACACCCAGTATTGTTATGTGGTTACCGGGGAATCGAACCCGGGTCCTTGCGCTTGTGAGACAGGCGCCGGAACCACTGAGCTAACTCCCCGGCCCTCAAATCCTGTTTTGTACCCAAATTTTTTTAATTTTCAGTAGCTATCAATACATGATATAGACTGGGATAGCCAATACCGTAAAGTCCCCAGCTCATGAGTAACTTCTGATAGGAAGCATTGTTCCTATTCGGAATCGTTTGCAAGCCGACACGGTTAGCCGTACACGGTACACTGGGAGAGTCTCCACGGGAGGGATTCGAAGTTGGGACTTGCTGTGGAATGGACCACCTGCCCCCTGACTTACGAGCCCAAACCTCATCAGAAACCTGTCAAGCACTTCTTCCTCTTCTAGTGCCTCCCTCGTCCAGTCTCCACAGCACCAGGGATAACCAGCACCCTGATTGTTTTAATTATTATTTCTGTCCTTTTCTTTCTTAAAAGTTACCCCACTAATGATTTATACATTGGTCTAAGCAATATACTGTCTTATTTCCTTGTTTGCTTTTGGTTTTTTGAGACAAGGTCTTACTGTGTAGTCCAGGCTGGCCTTGAACTCACAGCAGTCTTCCTGCTGCATCCTCCTGAGTGCTGGGGTTACAAGTCCAAAATCAATAGGTGGCCAACTAATGTGATCATATCAAATTAAAAAGCTGTACCGCAAAGGAAGCAGCCGACAGTGAAAAGGCAGCTACAGAATGGGACACATTGTTTTTCCAAGCTGAACTGTGTCCGGTGTTATTAAAGATACTTTTCCTGAGAGGTCACAGTAGTTGAGGCAGGACACAGGCACTCACTTGTTAGCAGAATACACAACTTTGAAACTCCCCTTTTCGAGGAACTACTGAAAATCAGAACGCCACGGTAAAACCACTGACGTCTTCATTCGACACTGAGTCGGGCAAGTCGAGAGTGAGGGTTAATACTTCACATTGAGCATGTTCCTGAACAGCTTCTCACAAACGAACCCTGACTTGCAGGAAGTGCAGTGAAGGCGGCAGAACCCTCAGTCCGAAGATCCACAATCCGGAAGAACTCGCTGCCCCCATCGGACGCCGCCTCAGCTCCATGGCAGGTCCAGGTTGCCTGACGCCCTGGGGGCACCCGTTTGTGGGAATCAGGTCCCGGTAGGTCTCTGGGCTTAAGAGACTGAAGTTTGTGCCGATGGCAGAGAAGGAAAGGACGTAAAATGAGGTGGGAGTTTTCCTGCGCCACTAGGCGTTTGTGCTGAGGTGGCCGCAGGTGTCGGCGTCAGAGACAAACCACTCCCCTGCAAACGCAGCAGGGAGAGGTGGTTCTGAGCCAGACTGGAGACGCCGTATCAGTGAATATCAGTGAATGTGCATCTCTCCCCAAAAGCAATGAAGTGTTCTATGTACTAGCAACATAGTTTAAAAAAGTAAAACAAAATTCTGTCTTTTTAAAACTTAGTAAAAACTAATATTCTTTAGTCACCAGGAGTACAGTTATGAAAAATGTACACACCTGGCACCTCCAGCACTTCCGCTTTCCGGGCCTGGTCTGCCTGTGTCTCCCAGACTTCTGACCTCCTGAAGGGGGTCAGCTTTTCCCGCTCCCGTGGGCGCCTTCTCTCCCTTCTTTGCAGGGCCTTTTAGCTTGGGCTCCGGCTTGGAGGAGCAGGTTTAAGCAGACAGCCTTGCAGGTCTTCGTTTTGCCAGTCCCTTGCCTTGTCTCTGTCCCCTCCATCTCTCTCGGGAGGGAGGTGGGCAGCAGGACGCGGCAGTGGGACGCAGGACGTGCCAGGCGGGCTCTGGCGGGTCTGAGAGCGGCCCCCACCTTGTCTTCACACGGACCCGAGAACCAGAGCGATTTTGGCCAGCTACTCCTCAGACAGAGGACCGATGCCTAGAATATATAAAAAACTCAAAAATGTTAGATGCCCAGAGCAAAAAACCTGATAGAAATGGGGAATTGAGCTTAGCAGGCACTTATAATTTGAAGTACAGATGAGTCGAAAAAGTAGATGGCCAATAAGTACGGAAATCAATAGGGAGATTCCTCAAAAACCTAAAAACGGAAATTCCATCTAACTCACTCCCCTTTGAGATGTCCTCCTGCTGGAGTTGAAGCCATCGTATGAAGTGACACATGTACACCCATGTACGAGTGGATGAAGAAATGTGGGATTTGTACACTGTGGAGCATGACTGTGCCATAAAGAAGGATAAACCTGAGTCATGTGTAGGAACATGGATGTGTGTCGAGGCCATGAAGTTCAGTGAGATAAACCAGACACACGAGCTGAAATGTGATGTGCTTCCTCGTAATTGAGAGACCCAAATACAACGAGCCAAATCCAAGATCAATAATAGGAACGGGAAAAGATTTTCTGTAAGTGGGGTCCGGGGAGTTAGCTCAGTGGTTCTGGAGCCTGTCTTGCAAGCGTAAGGACCCGGGTTCGATCCCCGCTAACCACACAACAATACCAGGTGTGGAGAACCACACTCAGCAGCAACCAGTACCACACACCACAGTGCCGGACGTGGTGGCTCATGCCTGTAATCCCAGCACTCGGGAGGCACAGGCAGGAAGATTGCTGTGATGTGAGTTTGAGGCTAAGCTCAGGGCCAGCCTGAACCACAAAGCAAGACCCTGTCTCAAAAAACCTTAAAAAAAAAAAAAGATTTTCTGTAAGTGGGAAGGGAACTGAGGAGTAGAGGGTGGGCGGGTGAGGAAGGGACTGACACCTGCCTTGTGAGTGTACCGCTCCCCGTGAGGAATGCGGCGAATATGTTCTGCCAACATGGTCTCTGTGTTTTTGGTTTTTGTGACAAGGTCTTACTCTGTATTCTAGGCTGACTTTGAAAATCCTGGGTAGCTCAGGCTGAACTCTTACGACCATTCTCCTGCCTCAGCTTCCTGGGGCGTGCCCCACCACCCCTGGGTTAACATGTCATTGAAAAATAAATATTGGAAAAAATAATATGTGAAGATACCTGCATGCCAACTATTGTCAGCATTATTCACAGTAGCCAAGAGGTAGAGTCAGCCCATTTGTCCATCAGCAGATGAACGGCTGCAGAAAATATGGCCACGATAGAGCAGTGTCAGCCACATGCAAGGGGAGGTGCGGCAGGAAGGCAGACAGGTACCACATGACCTCGTCCACACTGGAGTCTGCAATGCTGATTTCTTTGTGGAGGACACAGTAGCAGTTACTAATTTCTGCGGAAAGAAGACAAGGGAGGTAGTGTTTATGATTCAGCTAATTGGAACAGAAAGGAGTTCTGGTTTTTATTGCACAGAAGAATTATCATAGGTCCGGGGCTTTAGCTCAGTGATTCCAGCACCTGCCTTGCAAGCGTAAGGACCCGGCTTCGATCCTCCAGTAACCACATACAACAATGCTGAGCATGGAGACTCACACCCAGCAGCAATCAGTGCCACGTACCACAGTGCCAGGTGTGGTGTGGCTCACACCAGTAATCCCAGCACTCGGGAGGCAGAGGCAGGAGGATTGCTGTGATGTGAGTTGGAGGCTGAGCTCAGGGCCAGCCTGAACCACAAAGTGAGACTGTCTCAAAAAAAAGAAAAAAATTGTTTTTCTGTGTGTGGTGGTGCAAACCTGTAATTCCAGCATCTGGGAGGCTGAGGCAAGAGGACTGTCACAAGTTCAAGGCCAGCCTGGGCTACATAGTAAATTCAGGGGCAGCCTAAACTACAAAACAAGACTCTCTCTCAACAAAACAAAAACAGTTTGACTCACAGTAACTATATACATCTATGGGTATGATGTTGGACTTCGATCCACGCCATGCATCAGATCACACATCACACTATCGCAATGATCAAAGCAGTGGGACCGGCACATCCATTATCTATCAGTCCTTCGGGGTGACAGCATTCAAAGCCTCTAGGAACCACTGAGGCTAAATCCCTGGCCCCAGAAAAACAATTTTTTTTTTTTTTTAAGGTTTTTTTGAGACAGGGTCTCGCTTTGTGGTTCAGGCTGGCCCTGAGCTCAGCCTCAAACTCATATCACAATCCTCCTGCCTCTGCCTCCCGAGTGCAGAAAAACAATTTTTAAAAGGTGTAATTATCAGTCAGGTCATCAGTCAGGCAAGGAGGCTGGGGTCACTGTTTTTCCTTTACACTTCAGGGGATCCCACAGTGCAGTGAAGTAATGAATTAGTCATGTTATAAACAGTAAGACTGCCTGCATAGGAGACTCAAAAGAATCTACACATTATTAGAATAAGAGTACAGCAAAGTACATTAGATTAATAAAAACTAATTAGATTTTCATATACAGCAAGTTATAAAAGAATTTTAGTTTTTTAATTTAAAAAATTGGTGGTACTGAGGATTGAAGCCAGGGCTTCTCACTAACTTACATCCCTATTTCTTTTGTGTTTTCTATTTGAGATAAGGTTTAGCTAAACTGCTAAGTTGCCCAGGCTGAGCTTGAATTTTCATTTCTCCTGCCTCAGCCTCCCAGAGTGCTGAGATTACAGGTGTGTGCTACCATGCCCACCTATAAAATATAATTCTTAAAGTGTCAAGAGCAGGGTATAGGGCACATACCTATAATCCCAGGTAGTCAAAAGTCTGAGCAAGAGGACTGCAAAATCAGTACTGGCCTAAGCAACTTACTGAGACCCTGTCTCAAGCAAATTTTAAAAGGTCTGGGGCTATAACTAAATGGTAGACACTGCTGATTTTGCTCCGTGGAACCGCAAAAAAAGTCTTTAACAGTAACAAAAATTAGGAGGTACCTAGAAATTAAAGTGTGGAGTTTGAGGCCAGAGGATTGTCAGTCTGAGGCCAAGGCTGGCCTGGAGCACATAGCAAAGCTCTGTCTCAAAACACAAAAGCCCTGGAAAGATTGCTGCTTTTAGCCAGGATATAGCAATACAGGCAAGATCCAGTTTCCTGCCTGTATCAGTAAGAACAGTGGACAAATATAAAACAATACTTCTTAAAACACTAGCCATCAAACAAAGAAGGAGTAATTTCTGAGGGATGAGAACAAATGAAGGGTCGGGGATGTAGCTCAGTAGTTCCGGAGGCTGCCTTGCAAGTTCAAGTGCCCGGATTCCATCCCCAGTAACCACATACAACAAAAAAAGCTGGACTCACGCCCAGCAGCAATCAGTACCACATACCACAGTGCCAGGCCTGGTGGCTCACGCCTGTAATCCCAGCACTCAGGAGGCACAGGCAGGAGGATTATTGGCTTAGAGGCTGATTTCAGGACCAGCCTGAACTACAAAATGAGACCCTGTCTCAAAAAAAAACTAAGAAAGAAAAACAAATGAAATAAAGCCAAATACGGGGTGCACACCTGTAATCCCAGCACTCAGAAAGCTGAGGCAGGAGGGTACTGCAAGTTCTAGGCCAGCCTGGGCTGTGTAGTGAGTTCAAACCCAGCCTGAAATACATTGTGAGACACCGTCAAAATAAAACAAAAAAGTTATTCTTTGAGTATTTCAGATTAGCCCCATACAGCTGACAGCTTGCTGTTAAGCATGTAGCTGCCGTGTAGAAATGGCTCAGTTTGATGTGATCCCATTTGCCTGGCTCTGCTTTCGTTGTCTGTGCTTTTGAAGTCTTGGCCAAAAAATTGTCACCCAGACCATGGTCATTGTTGCACAGGGCAGGCACAGAGGTGATAAAAGTGACCCGTGTGGTTTACTGCCAAAGGGAATGTTTTAGTTGATGGTGCTTACAGAGGGCAGGATAGCAGAGCGGCCATGCAAGGGTCCACTCCGCAGAGGAGGCTCAGTCACCACATAGTGACCAGTCCCGAAGCTGCCCCGTCCAGTTGCTCGCTCGATGGAAGGGCTGTGTGGCAAGTGGCACAAGTGACTGTCACCCTCTGTCCTCAGGAGATACTGGCTTGACCCAGCAGAGACTCACCCACGTGGCAGAGCAGTGGCATTGTGCACTCTTCGCTGGCAGGACTTGGGGTTCACCCCAGTGGTGGTGGGCGAGTGCATTCAGACGAATGGCTGTCAGAGTGCCACACAGTGTATCGCAGTGTAGTTCACACTGGTCTTAAAGTCTCTGTGGCCTAGGCTAGCCTCGAGTCTCAGCAGTCCTCCTGCCTCAGCCTCCCGGTACTGGGATTTTGGGTTCATATGTATTTGGAGGTGGTTATGTGTATTTTGAAGAAGATAGATGTGATCTGTAACTCACATGTGGGGGTCAGATAAGGTTTAATGTAATATTCTCATGGGGAGGGATTCACTTCCGTCCTCACATACAGGGAGACGTCACATTTGGCATCTGATAAGATACCGGAGGGCGGGAGGAATACACTTCCAAATTAAGCACACATAACTTCATAACCTCTTGAAGTACTTAAAATCATTTCAAACCACATAATGGTTCTGAAGCACCTCCTGCCTTTTCTTCTAGTGCCTTCATTGAGCAGGTTTACATTCAAATCTTTGATCCATTTTGAGTTGAATTTTTCCATATGGTGAGAGAGAGGGATCTTGTTGTTCTTTAGTGGTGCAGACTGAATTCAAGGCCTTCACATGGACCTCTGTGCCCTTTTTAATTTGTAGACAGGGCTTCACTAAGTTGCTAAGTTGCCCGGTCTGGGCTTGCACTTGTGATCCTCCCGTCTCAGCTTCCCAGAGAACAGGAATTACAGGCACATGTCACCACAGCCAGCTAATTTTATTCTTCTGCATGTTGATGTCCAGTTCTTCTAGCACCATTTATCAAGGAGACTGTTCTTTCCCTATTGCATAAACTTGGCAACTCAAATGTGTGGTGGCACATACCTGTAATCCCAGCACTCAGAGGCTGAGGCAGGAGGATCTCCATGAGTTTGAGGCCAGCCTGAGCTACATTTGAGACTCCATCTCAAATCAACCAATCGGTGGGTTGTAAATGTGTGGATTTAATTATAGGCTTTTTACAAAGACTTTTTATAGGTATATGTTTGTGATAAGATAATTAACTACATTCGTCTTGGGGGACAGGTGCACACGCCTGTGGGGTCTCTCTTGTGTCCCGTTGACCTGTGTGTCTCTTTATCCGGTGCTGTACTGGTTTGAGTTCTCCATATTGGTTTGTATAGTATTTTTCTTTGAGGTCAGGTAATTTTTTTTTTTAGGTTTTTTGAGACAGGGTCTCGCTTTGTAGTTCAGGCTGGCCCTGAGCTCAGCCTCAAACTCACATCACAGCAATCCTCCTGCCTCTGCCTCCCGAGTGCTGGGATGACAGGCGTGAGCCACCACGCCCGGCACTGTGGTATGTGGTACTGGTTGCTGCTGGGGTGAGTCTCCACACTCAGTATTGTTGTGTGGTTACCGGAGATAGAAACGGGGTCCTTGCGCTTGCAAGACATGCTCCGGAACCACAGAGCTATATCCCCAGCCTCAAGGTCAGGTAATATTACACTTTTAGCTTTTCTCTTTTTTTTTTCCCTTTTTTTGGAGATAGGGTCTTGCTTTGTTCTTCAGGCTGGTCCTGAACTCAGCCTCAAAGTCCGTAATCCTCCTGCCCGTGCCTCCTGAGTGCTGGGATTACAGGCGTGAGCACTTTGGTGTGCGGTACTGATTGCTGGCGAGTGTGAGTCACCATGCCCAGCATTGTTACAGGTGGTACTGGGGATCGAACTAGGGACCTTGTGCTTGGAAGGCAGGTGTTGGAACCACTGAGCTAAATCCCCGGCCCACTTTTTATTTTTGAGATTGGGTCTCACTGTGTAATCCAGGCTGGCCCTGAACTCACAGCAATCCTTCTGCTTTAGCCTCCTAAGTGCTGGGCCTACAAGCATATGCCACCGTACTAACACCTGGCTTAGCTTTATTGTGTTTGCTTAGGATTTGTTTGGCTATGTGACGTGTGTGTATGTGTATGTGCGTGCATGTACATGTGGCTCCATGAAGTTAAGCATAGTTTTCTCTGGTTCTGTAAAGAATCATTGTTTGGTCTGGGGATGTAGCTCAGTGATGCCGTGCACCTGCCTGGCAAGCACAAGGTCCAGAGTTCAATCCCCAGGACCTCAAAAATAAATGCCATTGCTGCCTCCTGGGACCCTTGGAATGTGATCGGAAACCTCTCCTGCCCAGTGTACAACGCAGGCCTGAAAAAAGTAACCTAAAGACAGAACTGAGAAAACAGGAAAGTGGGGTGTCAGGACGACCAGTGCCCATGTAGCTGACAGAGGTGTTGGCCAGTTCAAGCCACTGATTTTTATTAGTAATCAGTTGGGGTGAAAGTGTGCTGTGTGCAAAGGCAGGACAGTTTCTATGGAAATTAATTAAACAAGACTTGTAAAGATAAAGCATTCTCGTATTAGGAACAGGATAGACAAAATGTACGGCTGTAATTAGAGCACTGTCCTTCTATTAGAAGGTCTTAGTTGTGGGAACGGAATTTGAGCGTGAGCTACTCTGACCTCAGCACATAGACTGTGGCCACACTCACTTCTGTACACAAGCCCCGCTGGGCTTCACTCTTCACAAGCTGTGCTGCTGACAGCCTGTTTCGGGGCATAATCAATACTGCGCCTCCTGCAGCTGCCTAGGAAACTCAAGGCCTTGATTTCGATTCCCAGTACCCAGAACAGGGGGTCGGGATGTAGCTTCGTGGCGCCAAGCACAAGGCCCTGAGTTTGATCCCTCGCACCAAAAAGAAGAAAAGAATGCCATTGGTATTTTGATGGGCCACATTGGCTCTATCACTCTGTGTTTTGTTTCTGTTTGGAGGTAGGTTTCTGGTCGGCTTGGATGCCACTGTGTAGCTGAGGCTGCCCTTGAGCTCATGAACTCATGACCCTCCTGGCTTAGCCTCTGGAGTCCAGGGCACCAGGCGTGTCCCACCACACCTGGCCTGCGTGGTAGAGGTTATCAAACATTTTTCTGTGGAGAGGTGGTGATGAGTCCGTTTTGGGAATGTGCTCACTGAAGCAGCTGGTCTCGCAGAGCCCAGCCAGCAGGAGTCTGGTGGGTCAGATCACACTGCCCATAACATTAAGGGCATTGAGAGGAAGGTGCAGATGGCCTCTGGTGGCTGGATGGCAGAGGCAAGACCAGGTGGGCTGGCTTTGAAACGGAGTATTCTGGTGCTAAGGACACCGTGCCTGGTACATGCGTGGTACTGTCCACTTAATCCTACCCCATGCCAAAGTGTATGAAATACCACACACAGAGTTGTTCAAAATGGCAGTGTCCAGCTCTTCGGGAGGCTGAGGTAGGAGGACAGCTTGGGCCCAGGAGTTTAGGACCAGCTGGTGCCAGTTGAAGCCACACCCGGCCTCAAAAACAATGTCAGCCCCCCGCCTGTGGCCAGAGACAGAAGTGGCACACGGACTGGTCTCCTTTCTCCTGGCTGGCAGCCTCCCCGCTCGGCCAAGTTCACTGGGTGAAGGTGGATGGGGAGGATGAAGGGGTGGGGCGGCAGGGTGGGTGACACCAGGGTGGCGGGCTGTGCGGAGAAGCTGAGGGAGTGTTCGGCTGTTTCTGCCGAGGAGGCAGGTGACAGCTTCTCCTGCTCCTGGGCACTGTGCCCACAGGAGTTCCCCTGACATCTGAGCTTCCAGCCCAGTGCCCAGCCGCCTAAGGCCGCCCTGTGCCCTGGCCCTGCGAGTCTCAGCTCTGTCTCTTGCAAAGACAAAGCGGAGCCCGGCTCCCAGGCGGTATTTCTCCCCAAGCCCGTGCACACTGCGGGTGCTTGGCTGGGCACAGGTGGTTGTGAAGACGCTGGGCACTCTCCCGTCTCAGCAGATCCTGGCAGTGGGGCAGGAAGGCTGTCTAGTCACATTCCGTAGGCTCTGCGAGGTAAACCCTTTGGTTTTGTTTTTTAAAAAACAAACCTGTGAGATCTTTCTCCCCCAAAGAGAAGGCCTCTCGAAACCCACGGCCCGTGCTCTAATAAGATAGGGTTCCTCTCGCGTGGGTGAAGTGCGCGACCTCGGGCGGCTCAGCATCAGCCCGTCCCTGACGCGAGGCCGTGCTGGTGACACGTGACAGCACGAGGCGGGACCCTCCTGCTTCCCGTCCCCACGCTGCCCCCTCTCCCCAGGTTGGTCTCGGGCCTGTGTAGCCCTGCATGTCCCCAGCACGTCATGTGTCTGCTTTGCCGATTCACGTGGGTGTCCAGCAGCTATCCGCTGGAGCTTCAGGCCGACGGTGGTCTGTGTGTCCGTCTGTCCTCCCTAAGGGGAGTCCTTAGGCCAGGACAGGCAGGCAGACACACACTGGTGTGCAGGGACTTTGACACTGGGATGCTTCGTGCTGCACAGGCTGCGATGCTGTGGTCACGGGCCGGTCCTGCACGTGTCATCACTGGACACAGCAAGGCCTCGTGCTAAGCGCTAGGTAGGTGCCCAAGGGCAGACAAGGCTCCTGCTCTCCCGCTCACAGAAGACCTCTTGAGTTGGAAGCAAGGCTGAGGCTGCTCTTCCTGCAGGAATAGAAGCAAAGGTTAAGGTGGAGGTGAGGCCCCGCCCTGCCCCGCTGCAGAGCCTGTGCTGTTTTTGTGGCTGTTTTGCAGGTTTGGGCTCCAGGGCAGGAGATGGTGCTGTTCACTGGGTCAGGGAGACAGAAGGGCTGAGGTGGGCAGGAGGGTTCAGTTAGGACTCACGGGGACCAGTGCTGTGTGTGACGGGTGCAGACTCTACATGGGCGTGAAGGGAGTCCGGGTGCAGGGCAGCTGTGCGTGCCCAGGAGACATGGGGAGCAAGTGAAAGGGGGTCAGAAGGGAGTCTTTTATGCACCCATGCACAAAGGATTGGAAGGGAGATGCCTGGGTTTGGGGAAGAGTCTCCCCAAGGCAGGAGTGCCAGGTGGATAGCACATCTGGAGGCTGGTGCTAGCCACCTCAGCCCGTGTGTGTGTCTCCCTGGGGTTGGCAGCGCTGCCTGTGTGTACCAGTGCACAGGGTGCCCACCTCCGCAGATTTTGCTGCTGGGAGTTGTCCTGGCATGACGCCTGGGGTGTGGGGCTGACCACGAGGACGCCCAGGCCAGTAAGGATCAGGCAGGCGGGCACAGCGCCGATGAGGACCTTGAGGGCGACCACCACCTCCGCCGCCTGCTTGCAGGCTCCTGCCTTGTACCCTGCAAACCTGGAAAAATGCCCCAGCCATCCACTCCGGCCTCCCTCACAGTGTGACTCTTGAAATCTGACTTCCTGTCTCAGGCAAATCACCTAATTGTGGAGCAGGTTGGCTCAGGGGCACTAGAGGGTTCAGAGAGCTGAGGGCCAGGGGAGCTGGGGCTTTCAAGGGGTCGTGTAGCGCGGCTGTCCCATGGTGTGTGGACACCCCAAACTAGCAAGGCTGGTGGCTTCACCCCCCTACCCCCTGCCCGGGCTGGGGACTGACTCTAGGCTGAGGGCAGAGATGCCCAGTGCACATGCACCCGAGAGCTTGGTGAAGAAAATGTAGGATGAGTAGAAGATGGTCTCCAGGCCTGGGCCGTGCCTGTGCTGCCGCTGGAAGTCATCCACCACGTCCGGCAGCATGGACCTGGGGCAGATGTGTGGTGTGAGCCCTCCTTCGCACCTTGGCCTTGAGAGCCAGCGGCCTGTGCGGACGGTGCCATCTGCTCAGGCTTGCTCCAGCCCCGTCCTTCCTGCCACGGGTGCCCTTGTCACAGGAGCCTAGGATAGCAGGGGACACCCTTATGGAGGCGCATGAAGCTCCCTTCCCCGCTTTTTCCACCTACCAGGGCAGCAGCAAGGACACGGCAATGCTCACGCCAGAGAAGAGGGCCACGGCGTATGCCACTGGGGCTGTGGGCACAACAGCCAGCAAGACCGCAAAAGGCACCATCACCTGGGGAGACAGGTGCGCTGTCCCTCCTCCTGCTCCCGCCTTGCACCTCCTCCCAGCTCAGCAGTGAGGCCCTGGGCCAAGTCCTGCAGCCTCAGGTTGAGGAGGCTCCAGAGCCACACTGCAGCCACCCCAGCCTCACTTCCTATCGCACTCACACAGATGCCAAGGGCCGAGGTCTTCTTCCCCAGTCGCTGGAGAACCCACTCCCACAAGGGGGTGCTCAGCACAGCTGAGACCTGCGGGCAGACAGCGTCACCACACCGGGACCCTACAGCCAGTGCCTAGGCCAGAACGCGCAGCCTTGACCCTTCCCCGTGGCCACAGTTCTACTGTGCCAGAGGCGGGTGATTAAGACCAGAGTCTTGGTCACAAGTGGCCTGGTTCAGGCCCCGCCAGCCTGGCCCCCTTACCAGGATGGTCAGCACCAGGCCCTGGACATGGTCTTGCAGCTGGGTGGCGTGTGTGCAGAACAGGACCAGGCAGCTTTGCTCCACCTGAGGTGCAGACAGGGTGTGTGTGCGTGCAGGGGGGCACAGCGTCTGACATCAGGGCGAGGGCAGGGTCTCACGTCCGCCTCCCCACTGGGGCCTGGAACTCGGGCCGTGGCGCCGTTACACAGGGGCCCACAAAAGACAGAGACACAGAACCACCATCCCCAACCGTCCTCTTCCAGGGACCTGCCCCCATCCCACCGCCCCACCCCAGTCTCTGCTCGCAGCACCGGCCTCTGGTTTCTCCTGTAAAGTCAGTATGGCTCTGGGGTGTGGCCCAGGACCCCAGATTTCTGCGGGGCCAGCAGGTCGAGCCCCCCCTGATGGGGTCAGCTGGCCACGGTACCTGCACTGCAGCTGAGATGAACAGGAAGGAGACCACCAGCTTCACATAGGGTGGGTGCCGGGCTGTGAGGCGCAGCCCCGCCAGGAAGCTGAGGCCTGGGCCTGAGGGTGCATCGGCAGGGTCTGTAACACAAGAAGTGACACCGGCTTGGGAGAGTCTGAAGCCCCCCCAGGAGCCCTGCCCCAGGCCTGGCTGCACCTCCGCACCTGGCTGCTCCTTGACGCCCAGGCAGAGCAGGCTGACGCACACAGGGTAAGTCAGAGCAACCAGCGCAGCCGCAATGGCGTAGAGGCGAGTCTGGGGACAACAGAAATGGGCTATGGGAGGTGCCT
>PVIR01041865.1:0-12513 GCA_004026965.1 Petromus typicus | reverse complement strand
GTAAAGCATTTGTGATTTATGAGACAGTTTATAACAGAAGTAGCTTTTATGCCTTCCTATGCAATTTATTTCCCTAAGAACTGTTTAATACAGCTTTCATGTTATTACTTGTTGTACTAACATATTTAATGTTAGACCACATAATTTGAACAAATAAATAGCTAAATTTTTAGTCTTTTTATTCTTACTTTTTTTTTTTTCTCATGAGATTACCTGAAATTTAATGTTTTGGTCTCTGAATCATTACCATTTCAATTTCCAGGTATGATTTAATTCATATTTCCAAAATCTCTTCTATATATTCCTTAATATATTAGGTGATTTTTCTACTTTATACTAAATACAACAAATACAGAATTATAGCAATATTTGTAGTGTATGTGCAGATATTCCACATTCTGTATTTCTTCTTCCACCTGTCATTTAATTACACAAACTATTTTTTTAGGCTATCCAATGTTTTTGAAAATAATCAGAATCTAGTTGTAACAGCATAAAAATATACTTTAAATATTGAGTTGAAAGATTTTAAGGCTTGATATAGGGGCGCAATATGAGCCCAGTCAACAAATTGCCTTATTCATTCCCTTTGCTCACTCTTATCTACCAATGTTTTTAAGTATTGTTTCTACATGACTGTGCCTATTTACAAAGAATACAAAGAATGACTTTTAAAGTTTTTCTCTTAAGCATGTCTTTGAAACAATTTTTATTTTTGAAGATTCCAGCATCTAACTATGAATCCCTCATTTTATACACAATTTGTCCTTTGCTTTTTAGAAATAAAAGTATACATATCAGAAAAATCTTGAATTTCAAATGGACTTTAATTATTCCATACTTTGAAAAAGTATATACGCACATATAAACTCTGATTCTGTATTTTTTGAACGAACAATGAGTTACACAATTGCTTTTATAGTGAACTATGTATTGCCAAAAATAAAAATTGCAGAAAGTATTTTGTCCAATACGTAACTAGATGTGACTGAGTTTACCGACATGAGTGTAGGAAAGCTCTTCACCTTGACATGACACTCGAAGGTTTTATCATTCTCTGAATTACTGCTGGACCAGTTCACGCAGCCGCACTGGCAGAGTCACTGCTGCAATGCAGATGGGGAACCTCGGCTGGCCCCGCCTGCAGCGGCTCCTCTGGCCATTTCAGACCCAGTACTGACGGGTCTCTGAGGGAGCAACATCCATCTGCCCCGGGGCGGAAACACTTCATATGAGCTGTGGAATGTAAAAGCCGAAATCTTTAAAGGCAAAATCTAAAATCTTTGTAAAAACTGCAATTTTAAAGTTTTCTTCTTTCCCAAAGTATTAGTGTGAAAACAGAGACCGCTTTTCTTTCAACTACCCTTCATGTCTCCGAATGAAAGACGTTTTTAATCTTGACTTTTTAATTCTCTAGATATAAACATCTGATATAGAAGTGAACTCTCTAATGTTTTGAAACCGAATGTTATTCCACACTTTATTCCGCTCATTTTGACTTCCCCTTACTATAGCTTTAAAAAAAAAAAAAAAATCTAGCTAAAGTAACCATATGTCCTGGTTCTATCTAAATCAGAAAGCACACTTCAAACATGTTCCTGAGATCCTGAAATAGAGTGTGAAGGTACTTAGGGATTTTCCTTCACCTCCAAAGCAGTTCTAGATATATAGGTTCAATCTAGAATATTATCGAGTATTTTTACTTCTGAAAAGTCTCTTCATATAATAAGTGGATAATCATAAATATAAGTCATTATCTTGATGTATATTTTGTGAGATATGTTAAAGGAAATTAAATCAAATTAATATCAATAATTATGTTTTAGTTTAGAAAGTGAATAAAAAGATCTACATTATTTAACTCTGTACAGAGAAAGAAATAAGGTTTCTCATTTATTATAAGGAGAAGCCTAATTCATAAAAAGCTTATTAGAAATCATTTGGGAATATCAACCAAAATTACAAAATATATTAAAGTATAGAAAATCTGTCCTTAGGAAATAATTTCACTAGCATTTGTAAATTGTTCATTAAAAATTTGTTTGTTGTAAGAAAAAAAATTAAAAAGCCTATGTGGTTATGATTAAAGGATTTGATAAAAAATGGTGCTTCTGAGCCAGGGATTTAGCTCAGTGGTTCCACTGTTGCTTTCAGTAAAATAAAATGCAAAGCTTGTATTTAGAAATGAGATTTATACATATATACCTATATTTTTGAAATAATATCATAGTCTACAGCCATACCACCTGCAATACACCCAATCTCATCTGAAATTACATCATAAAATATACATAGTAAACATATAAATTAATTTAAAAAGTTTAATTTTTTCTTATTTATTTAGAGATGGGGTCTCACTGTGTCATTTAGGCTGGCCCTGAGCTCATCCTGCCATTGTTGTACGTTGTTACTGGGATTGAACCCAGGTTGTTGTGCTTGCAAGGCAGGAGCTGGAACCACTGAGCCAAATCCCCAGCCCTATTTTCTATATTTTTACATACTCAATATATCATTGTTCTAATTATAGTGAATATATTTAAAATAAATATACATCTTTTGTGATTTAAGATTTTTAAATGCAGGTTCAAACAGTCTACTTGTGAATGAATTTATCATCAATTAAATGTGAGAGTGTAATTTACTTTTGAACTTTTAATGTTTTAGACAATGATGAGCTGCTTTAGGCACTGATTCTTAGTATCTGCATGCCAGAAGATGATGGCACTAAATTTTTAAAATAAATTCTATAAGATCATTTTTTAGTCAGTGTTTTGCTATTCTTAACTATAAGGTTTAAAAATTTATGTTACTGTGTATTTCTGTTTAACGAGAGTTTTCTAAACTCTAAAATTAGACTAAAATATTTCTAAATTGTTTATGACTCATTGGGATATTAAAATATTATTTTGCTTTTGTTATTTCATATGTAAGAATCTCAAAACTTCTTTGTTGATTTCCTCAGTTTTATGGAGTTTAAGACATCTCAAAGTAGTATTCTTTAAGAATCATATGGCAACTTATTTTTTTCCTGATTTTTTTGGCTTTTGTGAGTGTCATATTTCAGGATGTCCATGTCGCTCTAGCCAGAAATAGCTCAACATTTCCTTTTCACCAACTTTTCTCACAAAAAAGACAACTTTAATATCAAATTTCACTTCATTTGAAATGATTTTAGCTCATAAGATATTTTTAATGAAAAATATAAGCTAAATGAATAAAAGAGAAGCACAGAGTAAGGATGTGCAGGGTTCTTGTGAGGTACAACACCCACTCTTCTGCATGATGGTGTGGAACTCTTAGTCACATTTTTGATCTGGTGTAGCTGTTATCTACACCCTAGATAAATTAGATTGTGCAAATGTTGTTCTGGGGATGACATTGAGAAAAAATAAAGATAGACTTAAAACTGAGAAACAATTTAAATAAGTAAATTCCATGCGCTGGCAGAGGTAAGCCCAGATAATTATAAAAACAAAAGCATGTGGAGATTATTTTCAAAGGAAAAGAGCAAGGCCTTGAATATCCTCACCAAGTTTTGTGACCTCAAGAACTTTATTTGCAAGGAAGCTGATTCAAAATTTTGAATGGTGGGAAGGTTTTATTGACAGTTTTCATATTAAGCAGACACCAAGAAATCTATAGAAACAGGCTTACATTCTTTAAAATTCTTTTTTTTAGTACTCTACTAGTATAAAACAAAACAAAATGTGGAAATATTTGCCAAAAGTATTACTCTTTTTGAAGTATGTATTTCATAGATATTACAGAAGATTTTCTTGGATTTATTTATTAAAGTGATATTCATTTCAAAACTGAATTTCCTGGGCTTGTTATTTAACTCAGTGGTTCCAGTGCCTGCTTTGTAACTGCAAGGTCCAGAGTTTGATCCCCATTAACCACATACAACAATGCTAGACATGGTGACTCATGCCCACCAGCAGTCAGAACCACACACCACAATGCTGGGTGTGGTGGCTCATGCCTGTAACCCCAACCCTTAACAGGCAGAGGCAGGAGGATCATTGAGTTTGAGGCTGATATCAGGACCAACCTGAAGTACAAAGTAAACCCCTGACTCAAAAAAACCAAAATGAATTTCCCGTTTAAATTTGTAAAACTACTCACTGTTTTTGCACATTTGCAATGAGAAATGAGGAGGAATTAGGATGTAGCCCTCAAAAATTTACAAACTGATTTAACAGTTATTTTGACCTAAAAAAACAAAACAAAACAAAACAAAAAAAACCCTGAAGAACATGTTCAACAAATTCCCTGCTCTTCTCCTTTATGCCTAAAAACAGCTGTGTGGTGTTTTCTCTCCAGTAACAAGACAACCTTCATCTTAGAGAGGGAGAGGGTATAAAATGAGTCTTTATAAACAGAAGCCTAAAAACTAACTCTCATTTGTTTCTCCTACAATAATTTTCTCATAATTTACTACCCCCAGAAGTTTCCAAATATTTTCTCTCATCTAATCAATTCTCCACAGTTTATCTTAATTTGTTAAAACGGTCTATGAGCCCCTTGCATTTAACTACCTTTGACTGGTCTTTACTTTCTACATAAGACTCTATACTCATAAAATATGTCAACAATGAAACAAGAACTTTTCTCCAGGAAACCCTGTTTTGGTAAACCCCTGCCCCCAATTCAGGCAACTACAAAGAAATGGCCCAACCCGGGGTCTTCTGCTCAAGCAGGGGCTGCTGTTGTGTTACTGGGGAGAATGACGGTATGAACTAAGGTTTGCTTGGTCATCCAATCCTGTTCATATGTTATATTCCCCAAAAAGCAATAACACTAGAAAGTGGTAGACATGGGAGGTAAGGAGAATATAAAGCTGTTATCAACGGAATTTGTGTCCTTAGAAAAAGAGCTACAAACACTTCCTTTCTCTCTCCTCCTCATGTAATTTAACACTGAGAATCTGGTCATTCTTAAGCCAGGAATAGAAGACTAATGAAGAACCCAACTGTGCTGCCACCCTCATCTCAGCTGTGCTTAATTCACTCAGGATGCAGCATTCTGTTACAGAAGACCAAATTAACTAAACTGCCTGAAGTAATCGGTAAGATTTCTAGTGGAATCTGCTCTCCAAACATTCCATCTCTTGTGCCCAGTTAAGAGAAGTTCATAATGTACATCTCTTCTTGTCCTTCCTTTTCAAATTTAAATTAGGAGAAAAAAAAATATTTGTGTGAACTAGTTCTTTGAGTGTTGTCACTTTGGTTTCACTGGTTTCTCCTACCGATTCATTCTCTTTCCATTTTCTTTTGCCTTGATATTTTTGTGATGCTTGAAATAAAACAGAAACTAAAACTGTAGAATTCAAATATAAATACTATATGTCTGGTGCTCAAACTGACCTTGAAAAAGAGTGAGGATTTATGATTCTCACAAGTATAGTGAAAATCTACACTGTGGGACATAAATATAATTAATAAGATGCTTTTTATTTTATTTTTTATCCTATTATGGTGATAATTTCCCTATCACTCTATCTCTTTCTCTATATCTCTCTGTGCATCTCTCTGTGTCTGTGTCTCTTTTCCTGTCTTTTTTTTCCTGTTAGAAAGGATCAATATTTATATTAGCATCTGCTCTTTGAATATCAGGATAAAAACTGAAGGCAGAATGTGTACAAGGGATATTTTCTTTGTGAAGCTAGCAAAATCTAGGTTGTTCCAAACAAAACATCCCTAAATACTGGAAATCCATCATGACAGTCTTGTCCACTCTTTTGTGAGCACATTTAGTGTAAAGTGTACACTGGGGCTATGGAAGTACTCCCTCCACAAACCTAACCCTGGACAACTCTCTGGGATCAGCACTCTGAGCTGTATATTAAGGCTGCTACCCACACTACACAGAGCTGGAAATGATAATAACAGGCAGGCAGTGGCACTACTGAGCTAAGAATAGCAAAAGTACTGGAAATTCCAAAATTCCAACCCACAGTGCTTGTGTGCTCACATTTGGACACAATCTACAATGACCTTTTTACATTGGATCTTAATAGACTGGATCTCATATAATCACTTAGAGTGCACTATGGGAACAACATGCACAGAAGATAGAACTGACAGGACTCAGAACCCTGTCACTTGTGCTCTGGAAGACCCAATGGGAGGTTCCTCCCATACCACACAATATTTTAGACTCTTAAACTCTCAAACTAAAGTGATCATTTTATTTTCTTTTTCATTGGCCTGAGCATGCTCACTATGTAAACTTTTACTCCTTAAACTTCCTTAGTCTTTGTGACTTTTTCTTCCATTTTCTGTGATGTCCCATTCTTTATCATGTGCATGAAACTGGGACTTTGTCTTTCTTATCAACAGTATGACAACACCAATTGCAATGTTTCTTAACTAGTTAAAGTTTAAGGAATCTGGGGTTAAAAGCAAGAGATAAGAATTTTCACAAAAATCATCCTCACTGACTATGAGGAGAGTCTTTACTTTTCCCATTTTCCACTGCGAGTGATTCTTTGCAGGTTGATTATTATATTATTTGTAGTTGCTCCATAGATGCCTCCTGTATCCATTTGAAAAAAAAAAATAAGCTCTTTCTGAAAGGCTTCCATCTTTTTGCTGCTTTTGGAATGAGCATACCCTCAGTCACCCCCAGAGATTCTATTCCGTTTTTTTTTTTTTTCCAGCTGATAGATCCTCAGTGTTGGCAAAGCTTTTATATTTAAAGAAGTACACAGTGTTCTATTAAAACAAATGCCCTATTAATATCTGTGGGGAGATCAAAATGAAATGACTCCAAAGAACATTCTGAATAGCTATTTAGCAAAAATATGACAAAGTTCAGACTTAGAACACAAGTTAAAATCCACACTCACCATAAATTTCCCCTCTTCACATTTTCAGCGTTTTCTTTTACACACAAACTTCTATCTCTGATTCTCCAGATAACTTTTGGATTTCTTGATTCCTGTCATAGTGTATCCCCTCCAAATTAGGTCCCTAAGTCATTAACAAATTCATTTAATTCACAAAAACTCTTCTGACCTCCTTAGAAAACACTGCAAACAACTTGTACTTGTGTACTCCAGGTCTGCTAAGACAGTTCCTCAGTTTTTCCTTGAGTTCTTAAAGCTAACTTGGAATCTAACCTCAGCATATTAGTAACCTCTTCTTTATAAGAAACCTGAACTAGGTGCTCTTACACACATTCCCATTTTCCTAAAAGCACTAGATGGTAGAGATCAGAAACGTGATAGATTTAAATGCAAAAAGCACAATTGCCTATTCACATCTTGAGATGTTACAAGACATCACAAACTTATCAGAAATACTTTGGGCCACTTTTACTTATCCCTTTCCAAAAATTAAGAAACAGTTACATACGTCCATTTTTAAAGGAAATAATATATTGCTGGCAATGAATTGGGAATTTTGCTACTCTTGGTAAAATATCTGCTTCCCCATATGATGGAGTACATTTTCTAGCATTCAGATGAATTAACTGTCTTTGAATCCATAAAATTAGCAATGTTCACACTCCTAGGATGTTGTTTATCTAATTTGGATACATCATCTTTCCTATAATCTTAGAAACATATCAAAATATTTGAGATTATTATAGGTATTGTAGAATAAGATATTTTTCTCTTTCAAAATATTTTTAAATGGCTTTTTGCTGGTCAGACTCTGTGTAATTAAGGTCCTCTAAACACTTACTTGTTCTAATTACCACCACTGCCTTGCCTTGGCTAGTACTACTATACCTTGGGCTCCTCCATTCTCCTCTGTCCCCTATACTGTGTCTCCTTTATTGCAGTTTTACAAAATACATGGAGCTCTTCACAAAATGGCTGGCTTCCTAAGAGTCCAGTGTAACAAATCATTTCAGCGTCTTACATTGCTGTGATGCTGTTTTTTACTTGATAACAAGGAGACACACTCCATTGCGTCTGACTGATTTGAGATTATAGGAACTGTTTCAAAGGGGTTTTCTTAGATATACTCTTAGGAAACACAGACTTAACTTCTGTTTCATTATGGCTCATATAGCAAAGTTCCTATGGACATGTGCTGAGTTATGCTGTTGTTTCTTCACAAGCAACCTTGACCCCCACTCTATCCTCGTGTGAAATCAGCTCAGCACTGAACACGGTGGTGGCCCCAGTTCACTCACCTCCCTGAGGACATTGGTAACAGTCACCGTCCAACCTGCACCAAGAAAACTAATGCTATATTTATAGGAAATAGCAGCACAAGGACAACTGGTAAACATAAAACTAAAACATGCCTTTGAATGGAACATGTGTGAGATGATAAATACATAGAAAGGGAAAAGAAATGGTTCTACTCTAGCATCTCCAAAAGTTCTGACCAAATCTGGGCCGGGGATTTAGCTCAGTGGTTCTGGCCACTGTCTTACAAGTGCAAGGACCCGGGTTTGATCCCAGTTAACCACATACAATACTGGGTGCGGAAACTCACGCCCAGCAGCAATCAGTACCACATACCACAGTGCCAGGCGTGGTGGCTCATGCCTGCAATCCCAGCACGTGGGAGGTAGAGGCGGGAGGATTGCTGTGATGCGAGTTTGAGGATGAGCTCAGGGCCAGCCTGAACTACAAAGCGAGACCCTGTCTAAAAAAAAAAAAAAAAAAAAAAAAAAAGTTCTGACCAAATCATTTCCCAGTCTAATGCTTCAAAATCTTACTACATTTCTGGAGGGAAACTAGCAGAACATCGCCAATGTCTACAACCTCCCTTGCAATATTCCAAAGGAATTGTGTAAGTTTACCTCTAGCTTAGGGACACTCATACTGTTTCATTATTGTTTGTATGTTTGGTACATAGATTACATGCTACACAAGCAGATGTGCCAACACAACAAAAGAGGTCAATATAATTAGTAACTGAGATTATTCCTCATTTTTTTCATCCTTTTGGGGATTGCATCAGACCAAGAAATTCCTTTTACAGTACAAAGAAACCACTTACTGTTACACCTCTATGGTGCTCATTAAAACTTCAAGCCCTGTACCATAATCCAGCCTCAGGGCAAATGGAACAGAACATTCTAGACATAAAAAGGAATTTTAGAAAAATACAACATGATATTAGACAAAAATGGCTAGAAACATTCTTTGATGACTTAATAAAAATCTAGAATTCTTCAGAGAGTCATGAATTGGCTCCTTTTGAAATTGTGCCAGGTTACCCTCTGTTTACCGCTAAGTATAAATTGTCCATATAGTAGCTAGTGAATGTCATCTGGATTAGACAGAAAAATTTGATCCTCTAATTACTTGTACATGAGAACTAATCCAGAACAGAGCATCTCATCGGAGATGGAAAGGCATCCCCTTTGCTGACTACCAAGATTTGACTATTGTTTTTATTCCAGAAAAAAAATACATAACCAGGAATATAGAATAGAAAAAAACATACAAAAAGCAAGTGTGCTTTCACATGCCTGTAATCCCAGCACTCTGTGACACTGAGGCAAGAAGATCACTTCAAGTTCAAAAGTTTGAGGCCAGCCTGGGCTACATAGTGAGTTCAAGGCCAGCCTGAATCACATAGTGAGACCCTGTCTCAAAAAAATCAACAACAACAATGAATAAAATATGCATTGCCATCTCATGAGATGAACTTGTGAATATTGTTAGCTACATACAGTGCAATCAAAGTACAAGGTCTCCCCAAAACTCTCAGTCCTTTCCACAACATCACTTCCAAGAAAATTAGAAGACTCTCTGCACAGGGGAACTCAAACTGAAGTTCAGCACAGAAATTTTATGCTGCTTGAAGCAGAAAGCCTCTTCTGATAGACAGCAGTGGGTAATAGATAAAGAGCTTCATCCACATCTAAGCTTATTCCCCTCTGGACATCTTTCTTTTCCCTGAGGGATGAAAATTAAAGAAACCAAACTCTTCACCCTTCAAACAACTAGCCATCTTTTTTATCCATTTAGGAAAAGCTGGCTGGGGAGTGTTTGTCCCAAACCACTATATTCTGCTAATCCCTTACTAGGGATTTTAGTTACACTCTGTCCTGATATTAATAAGCTTCCATTTGTCTCACTAAGCCAATCACAGGCAGCATATTTTGAAGATCGGTGACAGTAAGAAAGCATGGTAAGAATGTGGGTGTGAAAAAATCAGTTATGTTTAAATCAAAATTCAGCCTTATTCTAGAGGGGACGAGGAAAATGTTCCTATTACACTTCTGTTAATTTCCTTCCCGTAAAGCTTATAAATCATGGCATTAAATTTAGCAAGTTTACTTGAACCTCCAAAATTATGTGAGAGTATTTTCATATTCTAGAAAAAAATGCCATTGGCTCAAAAAACATACTAGGTCTTATGATTAAAGTTTTCTATTTTGAAGATTTTCCTGGAATTTATTAATCTTACAATAATGTACACTTTAAAATGACAAATGAATATTAGCTTTGATACTTCTTAACAAAGCATTTGTAGATTATTATAATATATAATTTTCTCACTTAAATAATTTTGAAATAATCTCAAGATTAGACCCCAATATGTTAGTTAGTCTCATGCTAGTGTTGTCCTGATGAGTTCTTAGAGAATTTCCTTATTTATATCAAAGTTCTAAAGGTAATTTTCAAGTACCTTAAAGGATAACCCCAAAATATATTTCTGGCTTTATTTATGGTCCAGAGATATTAGATATTTAAATTCTACATTAGATCCCATTAGTTATTAATCATAATCAATTTGTCTGGCTGTATCTTTCATTCTCCACCATTTTTCTGGAATTCTCTGCATATTTCCATGCAGAACCAATAACCTTTTGCCCTCTGCTTCTACCAAAATGTGATGCCTCCATTTTTAATACTCACATTTTCTCTATATTGCCATATGTGTATTATTCCTTCAAATAAAACCTTGGAGAATAAGGATCATATTTAACTCAGTTTTATATCCTCATTATACCTAGTCTGCCTTGTAAATTATTTATTTATTTATTTATTTATTTATTTATTTTTTTGAGATAGGGTCTTGCTTTGTATTTCAGGCTGGCCCTGAGCTCAGCCTTGAACTCACATCACAGCAATCCTCCTGCCTCTGCCTCCCAAGTGCTGAGATTACAGGCGTGAGTCACCACGCCCGGAACTGTGATATGTGGTACTGGTTGCTGCTGGGGTGAGTCTCCACACCCAGTATGGTATGTGGTTACTGGGATTGAACCCGGGTCCTTGTGCTTGCAAGACAGGCACTGGAACCACGGAGCTAAATCCCTGGCCCTGCCTTGTAAATTTTTGATACATTTTGGCATAAATTTCCACTGATGGGACACCACAAACTTCATCTAATGTATAATCACAGACAATGAGAAATCCACATATTTTTCTACTTGCCATAGGGCATTTGTTTGCCTGGTTTTCTTATTTTATTTGCTTCTTATAGAAAAGAAACACAAAGTAATTTCACTTAGTGCAGCATAGTATTTGCGAAGAATATGAGTTTGTTTCTGTGCTCTGTCCTCAGTGTCTTCTGCTAATTCTTTTCAAAATATGAAATCTGTAATTTTTTTAAAAGAAAGGAATATGGATTTTTTCCTTAATTGCTATATTGACCTAGTAATTATAAATAATATTTATTAATAAAGAATCAAACTACATTATGAATTTTCAGTTGTATCACTTTTCTCCTAATACAATACAACTACACAACTGTAGGGAGTGTATTGGCTACCTCCACTGGGTTCAGTTGAACTATGTGTTTCACATTGTTGGAGGGAAACTCTTAAGAGGGGAGGAGATGGAAGAGGTCAGGCACATCATTTCTGCTCCATTTTTACTAGGTGACTGTCACTGATCAGGTGGGAAAAGTCCCTGTAGGTGGCCTCTTTTGTGTATTTAGAGGTCGCTTTAGTCTCTTACCTTTTTAGCCATACAGATGATAACAGTTTTTTGATTCTGTTAATTATTATCATAACCTCCCTTATTATCTTAAACTTGTTCAAATATATAAGATCAAATTTTCATATATTATTTTGTGCAATTTATAACATCATCATAGGTTTCAGACTGACTTGGTATGAGGGACCCATACCATACACTATTCTGTTGATTTTAAGTTATGTATCAGCAGGATGAGGTACTTAATTCAACTCAGAATAGAATTCAGTAGGTTTTCTGTACAACTGTCAGGTATTTCTGGACTTCAGTAAATTTTTCAGAGATTATCTATAAGGTCTGTATGTGACTCATTATTATATTAATCAGCACTGCTTGATATAAAGATAATGCTAATAAAAGTACTATTTTAAAATTTTCAACAAGCTGTATTTTAATATATTGAACAGCTATTATTATAAATTAGAAGTAAAAAATATGAGTAGGGAATTTGTTTCTACCTGAAAAAATAAAATGAACTTTTACCCCTGTGCTGTTTTGCTTTTTGATCTTACTTTTTCTTCCTTGTACTAGTCCTTGAATTATTGCTTTATTTGAAGTTCATTTAAGGATTTGCAAAAGTTTCTTTTTTGGCTGAATTTCATGTGTTGTTTGTT
>PVIR01041864.1:0-12535 GCA_004026965.1 Petromus typicus | reverse complement strand
CAGTGCCGGGCGTGGTGGCTCACGCCTGTAATCCCAGCACTCGGGAGGCAGAGGCAGGAGGATTGTGATGTGAGTTTGAGGCTGAGCTCAGGGCCAGCCTGAACCACAAAAAGCGAGACCCTGTCTCAAAAAACCTAAAAAAAAAAAAGAATGTACCTATGAAGTTGGAGCACAAGAAATATAGTTGCTGAAATGATTTGAAGATTAACAAAAAAGAACTGCATACAAAGTTACAGAGAGGTGAATGTGGTTCTTGAAAAGATTAGCACTAAAATTAAGCCAAACACTTTGCATAAGGACAACAGCCAAGATGACTTGAAGGCATCTCAGAAATTAGAGGGTTTCCACCATTCACAGATTCAAGGGGAAAAAAAAAATCTATGATGTTTACACTGGAGATAAGAATCTCTCATTACAGGAAGTTAGGATATGTACACATCACAGGAAACCGTAATCTTTCTAAGTTTGACTTTTATAATTATGTAACCATCATTTTATATATATATATATATATATATATATATATATATACTTTTGTATTGATTTTATGACTGTACTTAGTTTTTTAAACACATACAATGCATTTATTATGATTTCTAGTATTTTTTTCTGTCCAGTCTAATATCTGCACTCATTCTTAATTGATGATTGATGAATATTTTCCTTATAATATATCATATCATCTTACTACATCACATTATTTTAGATATTACTTGTATATACCATATATATATATATATATTATATATATAATCTGAATAGCAGTAAAAGTTACCTAGAAATGGCTTAATCTTTTCATATTTTAATTTTGGATTTAATAGGAGGAACCAGCACTCTCTTCAGTTTACTCTAATGGCTGTATCTTATTACAGAGGCAACATTTAGAAGTTACTCAGTACCTATTAGTTACAACTATCAATGTCAGTGGTCTCAATTCAACAATCTAAAGACAAATATTAAAAGGTTGGAATAAGAAACAAATTCCATGGGCCAGGGATTTAGCTAAGTTCTAGTGCCTGCCTTGCAAATGCAAGGGCCCAGGTTCAATCTCTACTAAACACATACAACAATGCCAGTGTGGAGACTCACACCCACCATCAATCAGTACCACATACCACAATGCTGGACATGGTGACCCACGCCTTTAAAACCAGAACTCGGGAGGCAGAGGCAGGGGGATTTGCTGTAAGTTCAAGGTTGAGCTAAGGGCCAGCCTGAATAAGAGAAGCAAGACTTCGTCTCAAAATAAATAAATATAAAAGAAACAAAATCCAATGTCATACTCTGTACAATAAACACATTTAACCCAAAAGATATTCATGGACTAAAAACTGAAGGATGAAAAACAATATCCTTGCTGTCAGAAGCTGAAAACAAGTAGGAGTGGCAATATTATTTTCAGAAAAATTGGATTTTAAGCAAAACCGGAAGTGACAAAAATGATTGGACAAATTGATTAAGAAAATTTTAACAGGAAAAGAAAAGTGTTATGAGCATATGCATCAAACATTGATGCATAAAACTTCATAAAATAAACACTACTGGATATAAACATTGGAGAGACATAAATGTAATTATAGTAGGGACCTTTAATACTATTCAAATACAAATAAGTCAATTAAACAAAAAATAACAAATAAACATGAGTATTGACAAACCATGCAAACAAATGGACTTAACAGATATGCTACCTACAGAGGGTTCTACCTAAAAACAACAGAATGCTCATTCTTTTTAGAAGCACAAGAAAATTTCTGCAAAATACACAACACACTAGCAAATAAAGTATGCTTATGTACAAGCAAAAAAGTCAAAATTTTAAATATATATAATTAGATCAAAGAACAACTGAACTAGAAATAAATCTCAGAGAAATCACGAAAATTATGAAAATGCATAGGATTTAAACAACACAATAATAACTTCATCAGTAATCAATGACTTACAGAAGAAATTAAGGAATAAATAATCCAGTTCCTAGAATAAAATGACAGTGCCAGTAAAACATACCAAAAGTTATAGAACACAATAAAAGCAGACTCAAGAGAGAAGCTTATAGCTGTGAATGCCCACATCTAAAAAACAGTGCAAGCCTGAAAAGAACATAATGATAAGAATAAAGTCATGTCATATTCTAGTACTAACTCTCAACGTTGAATGCTTTTATGATGTGTATTAATAATGTACCAATAAAGATAAAAAAAAGAACCTAATGATGCACTTCGAATTCCTAGGAAATACATACACACACACACACACACACACACACACACACACACACACACAAATCCATTGGTAGTACCAGGAAAGAAATTATAAAGATAAGAGCTGAATGAATAAAATGGAATCTAAAAACCCAATGCAAGGAATTAAAGAACTGGAATTTTAAAACAATAAAGAAAATAAATAAACCTTTAGTTGATTTTTGAAAGAAAGAAAGAAAGAAAGAAAGCAGACAAAACGAAGGAATGAAAGAGAAAAAATGCACAATTCAATGCAATTAGAAAATTAGAAATGACACAAATCAGTGAAATTAGAAATGGGAAATTTGGAATCATAATAGACACAACCCAAATCCAGAAGGTTATAGGAAATTGTTGCATAAATATTTTTGCCCATAGATTGGAGAACAAAGAAGAAACAGAGAGATTTCTAGATGCATGTGAATTACCAAAACTGAAGCAAGAAAAGTTTAAAAATTTGAATAAAAATTTAAAATGATGAATTCAGGGAAGTTATAAAAACAGCCACCAAGTAAAAAATCTCAGGAGCTTATGGATTCATTGCTTATTTCTGCAATTCTAGAAGAACTTTAGGGATAATCCAACACCAACATTTCCCAGACTCTTTAATGAAATTCAAAAGAAAATAGTACTCTTAAAAATCATTCTTGGAAACTAGCATTACTTTGATTTCAAAACTAAGAAGAATTTAACCAAGAAAGAGAACTACCGATGAATCCCTCTAATCATAATGGATGTAAAAGACCTGAACAAAATCAGTGTATCATCAAAAAGATCATATGTCATAAACATGTAGACTCTATCCTAAGGTGCAAAAATAGTTCAACGTTTGGAAATCAGTAAACATAATCAATCACACAAACCAGTGTAAAGAAAAACATTACATGATAGTCTTAAAAGATGGAAAAAACCATTTACAAATTCATTTTCTGTATACCAGAGAAAAGATATAATATTTAATAGAAAATATTTAAAAGGAAAGAAGGTATAGGGTTAAATAATGAGGGGGAAAAATGTTACAGTAATGAAGAAAAAAGGAAACAAAGCTTATGTATATAGCAGTGGGGGCTGCAGGGCGGGTGGAAAAATGAGAATCAAGTCATGTCAATTTCTGGTGCAAACTCTCAATGTTGAATATGATGATGATGTGTATTCATAATACACCAATAAATATTTAATTTTGTTAAAAAGACAGAAAAAACCTTTGAGAAAATCCAACATACATTCATTATAAAAATCCTGAGAAAAATAAGTATAGAAAGGTCTTATCTTCATCTGATAAAATCATGCATGACAATCTTACTGTAAATATTGTTCGAACTAGGGAAACTCTGAAAGTTTTCCCTCTGAAATCAGGAACAAAATGAAGATGTTCACTGTCACTATTCAAGCTTAGTACACTCTTCAAAACATTAGCCAGAACAATCAGGTGAGAGAAATTAATGAGAGAAGTTATGTACAGGAAAGCATAAAGCCAGAGTATTGGTATTTTAAAAAGACATGATCCTGTACTTTCAACACTTAAAATATTCCAGAAGAAAATATTCTTCTAGAATTAGTAATCAAATTTTGCAAGAAACAAAATCAACAAACTAAAACCCAGAGAATTTGTGTCCAGTAATAATGGACTTAACTGAGGAAGAAATTAGTAAGACAATATCATTCACAAAAGCATCAAGAAAAATTAAACATTTTATAAGGAACCCCCCAAAGGAAGTAAAAGTAATCTAATATTAAAATCATATCACTCTAAAAAAAGTGATCCAGGGAAACATCAGAAAATTGAAAATTATCACCATGCTCCTGGATAAGCAGAGCCAATGTAATCAAAACAGCTATACTTCTAAGATCCCATATATAGAGTTAATGCAATTTCAGCCACAATACCAACAGCTGTATTTGCAAGTTACAACCCTTGCACACTCATCTATTTGATCTTTGACAAAGAGCCCTAAAGCATACACTGAAGCCCTAAAGTTTTGACTAAGGGGTGCTGGGAAAAGTAGATATCCACATGCAGAGGACTGAGTCTGGAACAACATATCTCACCGAGCATTGCACTATAATAAAAACGGATCAAAGGTACAAAAGTTAAAGCAAAAACATTTAATCCACTGAAAGATTAAGTAGTAAAGCTTGGAAATGTAGGCATAGTCAAGGTATTTTTGAACAGAACCCCAATAACAAAAAATAATAGTGAGAATCAAGAAACAGGACCATATCAAATTACAAAGGATCATATCAAATTACAGAAAAGGAAACAATACATTGAAGAAAAAACTTTTAAAACGGAAAAAAAAAAACGTTTTACTAACTATTCCTCAGATGAAGGACTAACTTTTAAAATATATAACAAATTAAAACCCTCTAAATATAAGGTCTAGTTTTTAAAAAAGGGGCAATTGAAATAAACAGACACGTCTCAGGAGAAGTACAGATTATCAAAAATATTCAACATCACTGACCTTTAGAATAATGCAAATTAAACTAACACTGACATATTATCTTATTCCAGAGAGAATACCTGTCATTAAGAAATCAAATAATAACTAATGTTGGCAAGGCTGTGGAGAAAATGAACCCTTCTATACTACTGGTGATGACAGAAAATAGTATAACCACTAAGGAAATCAGTATGGAGATTCTTCATAAAAAGAATAAATGTAAATTCCACTTGACTCAGCTGGTGCACATTTAGGTTTCTTCCTGAAGAGTTGAAATCACTATATTGCAATGTGCACCTGTACTTACAGCAGCACCATGAGCTTGTGTGTCTTTCATATGCAATAATTTCAGCTTTTGAGAAGCATCAGTTCCTATGGTTAATGTTAAACTTTGTTTACAAATTATATAAAATGTAAACATTCTTAGGCATCATGCCACATGAGTGATGTTCCCATAGAATCCTCATACTGGCTCTGTACAGTGGACAGCAGAATCATTCTTATTCTTCAGGTGAAATAATTGGGATATGCTCAACATCACACAGCTTTTAAGTAGAAAATATTGACTTTAAACTTCATTCAGCTAGCTTTGACCTCTAAGGCCTTCACCTGAACCAAACCGTTGTAATTTCATGGATGTCAAACTACCCATGCCTTTCGAGTTATCAGTGAGAACAGAAAAGATCATAATCATTTTAAGACATTAAAGGTACGACTAGGTTTTCCATAGTTCAACCATCACATGTTCTAGTAAGCCAAAATAATAATCATCCTAGAGATATTATGTGTTCAGGGATTAGATAAATAAATCTAAATGTCATCTTGTCAAACCTAAATGCCAACAATTGTTTATGTGCAGTTTCAGACAGCACAACCTTTGAAAACTTGTTTTTCTACAATTGCAAAAGATACAAGTTCTGTGGGCATAACAGAATGCTTCATGTCTAGAGGTGCTAACATAGTTAAGAGCTTGGGAAGGGTGTAGTCTTTGAAAGCAGTACCTTGGGCTTGGAAAAAGCAGTAAGTCATTTTATTGTTAAAGAACAACTAGTGACACTGTAAAACTTAGTGTCCCCAGTGAAATGTTTCGGATGAAGCTGGCAACTGCCACAAAGTTTCCCGAATCCTATAGTTTTCACAACTTACATCAAATTGTATTTGGAGCCAAAGACTAAGGAAATAGACAGCCGAGCAGTTCAAGAAATACTGAAGGGTTATTATTGGTAAGGCAAAGGACAGTAGATAAGTCTTAATGGCTTGAGATCTCTTATGCACATTTTTATTTCTGGGAAAAACACACACAACATAAGAAGGGAGGTTTTATTTTGGCTCCACATTTTCAGTCTGTCCTCAGCTGGTTCCAAGGTAGGAGCACGAGGCCAGAGAGGTATGAGTGAGGGCAAAGTTCTCAGCCTTTTGCACACACGAACCATCTAGGTCAATCCCTCAGTGACTCAACTCCACCCACACGCAGCCTCCTAACAGCACAAGCAGCCACTGAGCACATGAATGTGTAAATCAGCTGATGAACCTGGTGTCCCCACCGTTCAGTCATTTATCACAGAGGTCAGAAATTGGAGGCACATTTTACATCTAAATCCTGATAGGCGGAATCCCTTTTGGACCTGTTTGTTAGAAGAGCCCTTTAGGCATTTGAGAATAAATCAAATGCTCACACCTGCCTAGGTCATTATTTTATGGCTGAAGATAAGAGGAACAGGGGAATGTGAGGAAGTCTTTCACTCTCCATGTTGCCCCAAACACTTGTACCAGCACAATCATTTCTAAAAAGTGAATTTTTGTCAAAAAATCGCCCTCCTTCAGATGGTCACTGTTAAATTAACATATCATAAGGATTACCATAGGGTGGCATCCCTTTTCACTGTATCCCCTACCACAGACTCTTATCTTAGCCATATTAAACTTTCTAATATAATCTCTGAATATATTATGCTCTTAGGTGCCAACACTTTTTACTAATTTGCTGTTTCTGCTTCAAAGATTCTATTTCCATTTACCTTCCTAGAAAAATCTCCCCCATCTTACTCCGGGTAAGAGTTTGAAAATATATTTTACAAAAATATTTTTAACTTATTCAGGTGGATGTCATCAGTTTCTCCTGATTTTGCCATGGTCCCTACCCCTTTAATTTTATCACACCATATATGTTTATGCTAATCACATTTTTCTTGCTGTGAATTCTTAGGGCATGTTCCTCATCATGTCAGATAACAACAATCATAAGTAAGAAAGTAGAACTTATGTCATGTACAGATACAAATTCCCAGTGCTGAATGTGATCATAATGTATTCGTAAGGTGTATCAATAAGCTCAGTTTATTTTAAAAAAATGTTAAGTGGGTAAGAAAAAGTACAGAAAAAAAAGTAGTAATAAAGGACAAAGTTGGAAAGAGAATACTTGAAAAATAAAAAAGATAGTCATATCTGAACACAGAGAGTTACTAAGTTAAACTACAAGTAAAAAGGCCAAAATTTACTCCGAGCACCCATAAGACATATTTTTACTGTTAGGCTGATGAGAAAGAGGCCAAAATTATTTAAACTTCACTTCATTTACTCCAATCATTTTTCTTCATTTCATTTTTTGCTGTTGACAACCAAATTTGGGTCTATATTAGCAGTACAGAGTAAGATATTATTAAAATTAAATCCCATTAAAAATAGTATATACTTTTAAGTAAAGCCCAGTTAGGTTTGTCTTCAGAAATAATGTAGTTAATTAGAAATTTCTTAGTTGATTTATCACTTGCTAAAGGATTTGTCAAGTTGATAACTTTATTGCCTGGCCTTTCAAAATAAAATGTCACTGGTGCTTCAGATAGAGAATAATTAATAATAGTTTATAGTAAGTAAAGCATGTATGACCAGGTGTTGCTATGACACAACATTCATAAACTCAAGAGATGTAAATACACTGGGGAAAGGGGTCTTTAAAAAGCAAATAATAAATAAATAGAGGTTTGTTAAGACAAGCCTCTAATTTAATAAAATAGGAAACTTTTTCAGAAGGATGAACTGAACTGTGAAAAATAGGCCGGGGTGTTAGCTCAGTGGCGCCTGTCTTGCAAGTGCAAGGGCCCAGGTTTGATTCCCCGGTAACCACATAACAATACTAGGCGTGGAGACCCACACCCAGCAGCAGCCAGTACCACATACCACAGTGCCGGGCGTGGTGGCTCACGCCTGTAATCCCAGCACTCGGGAGGCAGAGGCAGGAGGATTGCTGAGATGTGAGTTTGAGGCTGAGCTGAGTGCCAGCCTGAACCACACAGCGAGACCTTGTCTCAAAAAACCTAAAAAAAAAGAAAAAACTGTGAAAAATAATACAATGAGTTGAGAGAGAAGTAGAAACAAAAAAACAGAGCTTCTTAGTCCCTGAAAAGAAAGCATTTTCTCACTCAAGATGGTATTCTCAAAGTACTTTTCATGCCACGCAGGCTTCACATTTAGATGCCTACAAGTTTCTTATAGTTAAAGAAAAAAAAAATTAGACAAGTCCAAAATAATAAGGCATGATTATTTCAGGAAGTGAAGTGTAAAATAAATGTCTTGTATGAACATAGAAGACTATAACCGATGATAGGTCCTCAGAAACATTAACACTTCTATATGGCCCATCTATCTTCCTGCTGGATATATGTCCAAAACAAATGAATTTAGTATATCACAGAGACATCTTCATTCGCATGTTCATATGGCAATATGGAGCAGTGTTACTTGATCTTCTAATTATACACAAAAAGGCACAAGTACAGATATTTACATGATATTTCTTGATGGGAACAAATGAAACATTTTTTAATTCTTTCCATAATAGTTGTTCAATTTAAATTCCAAGACACAATGGTGATAGAATTCTTATTTAATCTCCTCTCCAACACTTGTTTTGACTTTGATAATAGTCAATCTAACAAGTCTAAGGTGATGCAACACTGTGGTTTGACTTGTATCTCTGATGATGAATGCTGCACCTAACTGATCATCTGTATATCTTCTTTGGGAAAAAAAAAGATGTTTATTCAGGTGTTTTGCCCAATTTTCAACTGGGTTATGAATGTGTGTGTGTGTGTGTGTGTGTGTGTGTGTGTGTGTGTGTGAATGTGTGTGTGCTTGCCAGAAGTTGTATGGGATTTTTACATATTTTTGAGATTAACCTCTTATCAGAAATATAGTTTGAAATTATTTCCCATTCCATAGTATGACTTTTCACATTGGTGGTAATTTCCTTTGCTGTGATGTTTCTTTTTGGATAACTCTAACTTGTAAGGGTGTGCCTCCTTTGCATGTAACTTTAGTGTCATATCTGACAATCATTACTAAAGTCTTAAAGAGGATCTTATCCACCATATATCCTTCATTAGTTTTATGTGGTCGAGATTTTTTGCTAAAAGTCATAGATGATTTTCAGTTGATATTTGTATGTGGTGTGAAATAGTGTCTAATTTCACTCTTTGGCATGTAAATTAAATTTTCTTAACCTCTGTTATTAAATGACTGTCTTTTCTTCTATGTTCACACCATCTGTGCTGAAAAACAATTGACTATGAAAGAATAGATGTATATCTCATTTTTCTACTCAGTTTCATTGTGTTTTTCCTCTCGTTCTTTGTCACTACCATGCTATTTTTATAATTGCAGATTTGTAGGATATACTGAAATTAGGTATTCTGATGTCTCCAGCTTTGCTTTCTTTTATGAGAATTTCTTCGGATATTGAGTGTCTTTTGTGATTCCGTACAAACTTTAGGATTATGTTTTCTATATCTGTTACAAAATTGCCATTGAAGTTTTGATAGTTTCCATTACATGTATAGATTTCTTTTTGATTTATGAACATTTTACCACTATTAATCTTTCTGCCCCATAAACAAAGAATATTTTCATTTATTCAACTATTCTTCAATCTCTTTCAGCAATGTTTTAGAGTTTCTAATGTACAGATTTTTCATCCTCTTGATTAAATTTATTACTAATTGCTTTCAGTAGCCATCATATGCTACTTTTTTTATTTTTGACTGCATGGTACACTGTATGTGAAAATATTATTTATTGAAGCTTCATAGAATTTCTCTATTCTGCCTTTTAGGTTTTTGTTTGTTTGCTTGTTTTATATGTACAAAATCCAGTCATTAGCAGAGACAATTTACATTATCTCTTGCTGACTTCACTGTTACATTGTTTTTTCATGTCTAAATGTTCTAACTAGAACTTCCAGTAATGAACAGATACTGTGAGACTGGCCCTCTTTACCTTCTTCCAGATCTTAGAACACTTTCAACTTTCCCCAATTTGAAACAATGTTGGTTGTTAGGTTATTGTAAGTGGCCTTTATTGGGCTGAAGCAGACTCCTTCTATACCTAATTTATTCTATATATTCATCATGCATAGATTTTCAAATTGATTATATCTTTTTTCTGCTTGTGAGATGGAGATTATTCTTCAGGATGCTGGTATCGTGAATCTTGGTTGTTGATCCGCATCTGTTGAATCATCTTTAAATCCCTGGGATGAATTCCAAGTGGCTATAGTGTACTATTTTTTGTATATGTTGTCAGATTTGAATTGCTAATATTTTGTTGAGGATCTTTGCATCTAAGCTTTTAGATGATGTGGGCCTGTTGCTCTTTTTTTGGGAGGGTGTTATGTCCTTTTTTTCTACTTTTTATATGAGGAGAATGTTGAAATAATGGAATGAATTAAGAGGAATTCCTCCCTCTTCAATTTATTTGAATAATTTGAGAAGAACTGACATCAGTTCTTCTTTAAGTGTTTGACAGAGTTTATCAATGAAGCCATCAAGTCCTGGGCTTCTCGCTGATGGGAAAATTTTCATTACTGATATAATTTCATTAATTTTTATGAGTGTCCTAATGTATTTTATTTCTTCATGATCCCATTTTAGTGAAATATATGTGCCCAGGAATTTGCCCATTTCTTCCAGGCTATCAAATATTTTGGCATGCCATGGTTCATAATATTCTCTAGTGAGCTTTTGCATCACTGTAATATCTGTGGCAATTGTGCTCTTCTCATTTATTTGAGTCTTGTTTGTAGTTGCATTAGCTAACAGTTATCTATTTTATTTTCTACCTTTTGGTGGGACTAGCTCTTTGTTTTGCTTACCTTTTACATTTTTGGGATAATTTCAATTTCATTTGTTTCAACCTTAACTTTACATTTGTTTTCTAATTTTTGGATTGGTTTATTATCAATTTTCTAGTTCCTTAAAATACAACTATCCAAACATCATTCATGAGATATCTCTGGTTTTTGACATAAACATTAATTATTATAAACTTCTCTCTTAAAACTATTTTTGTTACATCCATCCTTTTGATCTTCTATATGTCCTTTGTTGTTTAGTTTGAGGGTTTTTGTCAAAATTTCCATTTTGATTTTTTTCTTTAAAGCCATGGTTGTTGAGGATCTTGCTGCCATCATATCAATGGAATCTGACTCCAGGTAATATTCTTCTTCTGTTTTTCTCTTTCTTGTATTTTCTATTGCATCTGAATATTTTTCTATGTAATCATTCCGTTTTCTCAGTTTCCTTATAATGCTCTGAAAAGAAGTATTACTTAGTATTTTATGGGCTACACTAGAGGAGTCAGTGTTATAGGAAGATTGTGTCTAGAGCATGCAGAGTCAAATGCAAGATTGGTTCCCAGCATTTTCTGACCATATTCAATCTCTCAGCCTTCAATTACAACTGATAAAATGATGGAGCTATTTTGAGGAGTTCATTCAGTATTTTCTATACATCAGAGAATATGTTGCCTATCCATTAAAAAGCAGTGAAATATAAAATTATAATTTAAACATACAACACTCAAATTATACTGCAGAATATATTCATAACAACAACCTGTATGGAATATTCTGTACTGCACAAAATGAGAATAGCTTGTGATGTACAAATAGACCTGTGTGCTTGTGCATGTGTGTTTGCACTCAGTTAGCTTCCTGCTGTTCAGTTCCACAGTCAAATAGCAGTGCTCAATACGTCTTGGTTTTAGGAGAATGGCAACAATTTATGATATGCAATTGCTCTGTGGAGTCAGATAACTTTGGGCTAGGTTTTAGGAAATGGAGCACTAAAAAAGATCATGCTTTATGGCTAAAATTTACTCTGCTATAATTTTGAATAATAAATTTTTTATGGAACCTACCAGAAGATCAAAGCCAGATTTTTCTATGGCTACCATCATGAATATTCAAATAATGTTCAGGTAAATTGTAATTCATTTAACATAAAACCATGTTATAATTTGTATACATGTTACTATATAGGACATTTTAAATTTTTAATGACTTGGAAGGGTGCAGTTTGTTAAGACACATACATACATACATACATACATACATTACATACATACATTACATACATACACATATACATACATGCATACATACAATACGTGGCCACAAAATTACTGTTATGTAACTCTGAATATACTGAACAGAGAAAAGTTATAACAATGAAGACAATACAAAATTTACCTGTCTGAATCATATTTAAGAAACATAAGCATAATGCATGACTTTGAAACACTGGACATATTTAATTAATAAAAAATTGTCTTATGGTAATGCAGTGACAGAAATAGCCCTGCTTTGGCTTTGAAAGGCCTCAGTAAAATCTCAGCTTTGCTGATCCTATCTCTATTCTCTTGTTCACAGTTCTCCCACAGGTGTAAACTTCACTCCCCTGCATCCACAAAGTCCTGATTATGTATATTTACCTGTACTAGATAGTCATCATTTTTCCTAAAGTCCTTTTCAAAATTAATTGTGCTTGTATTTTCTTTCTTTTTTTTTTTTTTTTT
>PVIR01041863.1:0-12540 GCA_004026965.1 Petromus typicus | reverse complement strand
CCTGGATTAGTCACAGGTAAGGTTTTCTCTTTTTCCTGTGACTCCCAAATTAAGTCATAACCCAGCCTGAGGCCACACACAAGCCCTTGGAGGTTTCCTCCTCTAGACAACAAGTTGGCCTCAGTATAAAACATAACTGCTCTTCAGACTCTCATCTTGACTCATCCAACTATTGTTGGCCAACTATTTGTGCCTGGTTAATTCTTTCCGCCTATATCTCTTCTCTGTACAGGAAAAGCCCTATTCAGCTTGCCTTTAATGTGTAGCTCTTATAAAGTTACAACTTCTCTTTCCCTTAGTGTTATAAAACTTTCGAATGCAGTATTCTCTAGTCAGTATTCATTTTTCATTTAATACATCATTTAAGAAGTCAGATTAACTGAGGGAAGTAGCTGTCCCCTCTTTTAATGAGATGTGAAGGAAATCTAAAAAGATTTTTGTCAATCCTGACTCCTGAAGAAACTCAGAGCCCCTGAAGAAACCCCTGTGGACTTCTTGTTTGTTCCAGGTAGTTCCTTCTTAGTGCCTGAAGCAAACTGGGCAGTAGTTTAGCACAGGAAGCCTCTTTCTCTGGTAGCTTCAGTCTGTGAGCTGGGTTAGATGAAGGGTTTATGGAAATAAAGATGAGGGTAATGGGGGAACCTGGTCTCGTTTTTGGATCCACCAAGGAAACAACAAAAAGATGAGAATAGTCAACAGATTTTGATGCTTTATTAAGTACTCAATGCCTTTACTTACGATATATTTTGGATATCTATGCACAGATCTTTTTGAAATTGAACATAAATCCTATAGATACATTTTTTTCAAAAATATATGAAATGTGCCTACTGTGCTCCTGACACTCTGCTCAGGAAAGACTTTCAGCACAGGTTTTATATACAGATGCACTCATGAGCTTTCTCTGAGTGGAGGAAATAAAATATTAAAACATACACACATGCAAGCAGTCTCCCATACCTGTGGGATTCCCCTCACAGATTTGACAAACTGAGATAAAAACATTCCAAAAATATGGCATTTGTATAGAAAATATATCAACTTTTACTTGTCATTATTTTCTAAACAACATAATAAACCAACTGTGTATACACCATATATATTGCACTAGATATTGTAAATAATCTCAAGATGATGTAGGATATATAGGAATATGTGCAGTAGCTACATAGAAACACCACAATATTTTAAAGGATACAAGGAACTTCAAGTTCAAAAAAACCCTGAAGATACTGGGAATGTCTATGTATGTGAATAGTGTTATATTGTATTAAAATCTCTCTGCCAAAAATTATAAAGCAGAAAGCTAGAAGAAGAATGTAATGAGTGGGTGTTTATGTGAAGTTGGTAGGCAAGATCTCCAGGAGAAGATGACATCCAGCAGACTTTAGGCAGGTGGGCAAGTGAAGAGCAGCTTGCTGGGGAGAGTAGAACAGCCTCTTGTGTCTTAGGAACAGAGAAGAGGCCAAGGAAGGCAGGAAAGAATGAGCAAGAAGAAATTGGGTCCTGGAGGGATGCAAAGCTGAAAGGAGCTGCACTGACCAGGGTAATGTTGGTAACTTTAAGGACTCAGTCTTTCATTCTGGAAAACTGAAAATTGTTGTAGCATTAAAGGTAGAAGAGTCACATGATTTGGAACTCCTAGACTGTTTGGGTGTTTGAGCACAGCGATATCATAAAGGCAAAAACAAAAATCATTTCACAGTGCATACAAGAGAGTATGGTGGCTCCACAGAGGCATCAATGGTTTTAAGAAGTAAGAGGATTCTTTTTTTAAGTTTTTTGAGACAGGGTCTCGCTTTGTGGTTCAGGCTGGCCCTGAGCTCATCCTCAAACTCACATCACAATCCTCCTGCCTCTACCTCCCGAGTGCTGGGATTACAGGCGTGAGCCACCACGCCTGGCACTGTGGTGTGTGGTACTGGTTGCTGCTGGGTGTGGATCTCCACACCCAGTATTGTTATGTGGTTACCGGGGAATCGAACCCGGGCCCTTGCGCTTGCAAGACAGGTGCCAGAACCACTGAGATAACTCCCCGGCCCAGTAAGAGGATTCTTGATAAAAGTTTAAAAGTTATACAAAGAAGCAAAGAGAGAAGCTTGGTCAACGTATGTCCATTAGTATTAATTTGAATGGATGCCTTTGGCACTTTAGTTTATGAGAAGTTGTATAATTCCTGAATTTTGGATTCCCAAGAATCTGGTTGTCTCATTCCTGAGGATCTGGATAGGGAAGAATTGTGGTTTCCTTGCAGGCTCAGGTATAGCCAAAGAGTTTCTTCCGACAAGGTGCATGGTAATTCTCTTGATTCACTTACTCCTTGTCACTGTTATGGAACAGAATCTGAACCTGAATAATGTGACTTAATGAAGGCAATTTAACTGTGCATACAAAGAACCACTAAATATATATTTGTTTTAACTTTAGCTTCAACTCTTACGTGTAATTATATTTGAAAGGACATTGGATAGATAAGTAATAAACCATAGCAGGTAAGACCAGAAAAATGCACAGAAGACACATAAAATCTAGAAGGAGAGTAGATTATATCAACTTCCCATTAGAGCAAAGAGATTTAAGGCATGTTTGAACTCTGCAACCAATCGGTATGTAGCCAGGTAGTTATAGGTGTCTGTGTCATGATGGGAGACGCTGGAGCATGGGCCTCAGGGGCCTCTGTAACTCAGTATCAAGGTGACCTTGGACCCCTGGCCTCACTAGGAAATAATAGAGCAGTGGTTTGAAATATATCAACATTAGAGAGGCCACTGAAGGAAAGAGCTGCATTCCCTCTGATTAAAGCAGATGAGCTTCAGATTTAGCTCTTTTCCATTAAATTCTTGTTAAATTTGAGACCTCCCAGAGGTATTACCATATTAATAGGCAGGCCAGTCATAGAGATGTGATGGAAGGAGAGAAGAAACGATGGTAAAAGTTCTAAAAATTCAAGAGTTTCCTGCATGTACAACTGAAAAAGAAACTAAGATTCAGCACTTGCTTCTTATCAAGGATTTGCATACATTACTTCATTATTTTTTCATATCAAACCTGCTCTCTGTAGGTAAAGGAACAGAAGCTGAAAAGCGAGGACATCTGTGAAGTCATTCTAAGTTGGTTGAGGTGAGTTCAATGTGTAAAACTTCTGGTTTTGATGTGTAATTGTAGTAATTTTCTCTAAGGTGATAGTATTTACTAGACCCAAAGTTAATTTTGCAAATATGGAGCATCGTGTTATTTCTACTGCATCACTTGTCATTGAGGACTTAACTGTGTGGTTCACCACTGTACACACTTTTGGTGGCAGAATCAACCCTTGTACCAGGACATCCTGTGCTTATATCCAGAGCTCTAGTTTCTCAAGACCTGCACCCTTGGAGCTCCTGTGCAGATCTAGAGAACAGGTTTAATCAGAACTCTGAGCCTAGACAAGCAGGGAACACCAAGAAATTGACTTCTCTGTGCCTTTTACAGACTGCTTCCTGGAACCTGACACTTTCATTTTCCAGCTCTTGTCTTTCCCATTAAATCACATCAGTTTCTTCTGGAAATTCCTTCAGGGATGGCCTTAACCAGAGCTGTGAAACTGACCTTTGTTCTCAGAACTTCTCCTTGCATCACTCTGGGACTTTTATATACTCTAGTGCTGGTGAAATCTCTCTTACAAACTCAAAAATAAAAATCTAATAGGATATGTTCATCAAAACATGACTGTTTCATAACTCAAAGAGCAAGCTAACCATATTTATATCTCTTAAGTATTACAAATGCACTGAAGATTTTTTATAACGGGTCTCCATCAAGGCAAAACCAGATTCCAAAATCACCAAAGAACTGTTTATTTTGGATTCCCTAAAAATCATTCCTCCCTTTGGCACTGCTTCCTTTAATGTTATTCAGTTAGCTTTTAATTCTCAAGTCACCATATTTATTTTCACATCCTAGAAAAACAACCCCCAGGCTTTTTGGACCCAAAGACTATAGCATTTGACAGAGAGTTTTCCTTTGAGTACATTTAAAAGGATGGTAATCAGAATGGTAACCCAGTAAGAGTTCACCAGTGACAACAAAGAAATGGAACCTGAGCTTCAGAGACAAGGTGGCTTTTGAAGGTTAAATGTTAAATGATGCTGCCTTTGACATTAGAGGGCAGATCTAGGAAAGTGGCTGGTCCTTATGGAAGTGTGGAAGAGGTAAGGAAAGAGGAGTTTCCCTAGAGCTTCCAGAGATTAAGCGACCCTGTTGATTCATTGAGGTTAGGACTTCTGATTTCCACAGTTGTCAAAGAACAGTTTCCATTGCCGTAGTGACTACGTTTGTGGTTGTTAGTTGAGGGTGCCATGAGAAACTAATTCAGTGCCCAACCAAAAGTATCTTCCCAGGGACAGTTAATCGTTGATACTACAAGACTCAGTAGAGCTGCCTTCCTTATTAAAAGATTGTGCTAGAAAATGTCTCAGTAGAAAGAGTGAAAATGTTTATGACATGCACCAGCTCCAAAGCCTTTGGCAACAGAAAGGCCAGCAGTAAATAAACCGTATTTCTTGGAGTAAATAGTAGGCTTCTACTAATGGCCCTAAGTTAAGATCATAAATTGCTACCTGACATGAGAGCTCTTTCTCCCTTTGCAAGTTTGTCCAACAGAAAATAAAACTGAGAAGCTTAAAGCTACACATTAGCTTGACCAGCCTGAAGCTGAACAGTGATTTCTTTCAGGTGCCAAACCTTGATCATCACAAGGGAACATTGACCTGGGGCAAAATGATTGGTTGTCTAAAAGAAAAGGATGATCACTTTCTGAGGGTCAACCATTCTTTATCCCATGTGTCAGATTTCATCAGGCTTAGGATGAGTGACAAACACAGGTAATACATTAAAAATCATACCACTGCTGTTTACTGGGAAAACTTTCTCCTTTCCTCTCCAACTTTCAAGAAATTGAGAAAGATAGACTCAGTCCATTCACTCTATTAGAAAGTAATAATCTTTTTTGACCTGAGTGAATACTGTGCAGATTTGAAATAAATAAGTCTAAGGTTATCTCTAGATATGATGTCCTGTCCTCAGTGGAGAAATATTTTACTCAAAAAGAAAGACAAATGAAAAATGTTTTATGAGTTAAGAAAAGTGCTCTTATTTAAAGGGCCATTGCAAGTAATTTTGCAAGATAAATATATATTTTCTCGTGGGTACAGTTAGTGAAGGATCTGTCACAGGTAACATGCAGAGTTTTGTCCTTTGTCCCCAGGTCAGATCTTTTCCATTCACTCCTCTCTTTTCTCTTTAACACATATGTGTCCAGAAGTCCATCTGGCACCTCACCTTCTAAGGTATAGAGAAAAAGGGAGAGTAGAGAGTCTACTTGTAGTATAGACTGTGCTTCATGTCATCGGTCTAATCATTATCCCAGTCCCAGTATAATTCTTCAGTGAGCATAAATGTCTAATTAAAATTTGCAGTGGAAAAAGTTGGATGTATATAGGACAACATTGATCTAAACAAACATGAATTAGTTTTCATAACATGTCCACCAACCTGGGGGAGGTGGTAAGTAATTTAAAATCTCCATGGCACATTTTTATAAAAAGAAAGCAGGTGGGGAAGATGGTTCTTCTTTTATTTTGGTGATGCAATAGTGGAAAATGAACAACTTCATAGAGTTCAGTTGAGACAAAGGGGAAGGCTTCAAGATTCATGAAGTATACTTTTCACGTTTTTTTTGATGATGGACCCAAATGCTTCACAGTGGCCATGACATCAAACACCTGATGTCATGCTTTGAGACATTTTCTTCTCTGGTCATGTGTCTATGGCAGAGGACTCCACACCCCTGCATCTCAAGGTGATGATACTCCTCGGTAGCCATCCTCAGTCAGACCCACAATGGCCCCTCCTATCCACCACTAAACAGAAAGTTTGGTCCTGCACATCTATTTATAATTCTGCCTTTTTCTTCTTTATAAGTAACTTCCTGAATATCCCTAGGGAGTTACTTTCTGTTTTGTTTTCTCTGTAGACTGCAGTGTAAGTCTTAACAAATTATCTTTTGAATGTTGTATCAGTGTTTATTGATAACAGAACACACTTAGCTATAAACATTAATAACTGGCAGCCCTAACTACTGATGGTGCTGAAAGAGTCCTGAACCTGATCCAGGTGGCACGGAAGGTTGTGCTCAGTAGAGAATGAGGGACAGAAATGGCACATTGCCAACAGCTGCCTCTCTGTGGCCAGAAGATTTAGCAAGGGATGTTGGTAGCTGCTTTTGCTGCTGTGAGGAGAGCAGCAAAGGTCTGCTAACAGTAAGACAGAACAGAAAGCTAGAGACATTCAAAACTTGAGACTCCGTACAGTAAACAGCTATACTTTGCTATTTGTAGTGTTGGTCTGAAATGAGCAAAAGGATCCTCAGTAGGAGGGTAACACCATATGAGTGTGATTATTCCTGAGTTTTCATTGAGTACAGTCCTTACATGTAGACATTTTTGGCTCTGTGAATGGAGATAAGAACGAGGTAACCCAACTGTATGTATCTCATGAGCTGTGGGGAAGGGTGAGAAGTGACTGCTACTGTCTGAGAGACATCTGGCATCCTACTTTCCTCCTAAAGTTTTCATTTAACATTGCCAAATAGTTGCTAATTAGACCAGAATTATAAATATAAAAATAATTAGATCAATTGTTGTTTTAGCAAGAAACCTTATTTTTTTATGCCACAATTGTAGAGACACATGATGATACAAGAAAAGAGACCTTTGGGATGTTTATACTTCATTACTTCAATTTGCAATTGATAAAGTGGGGAAGAGGTCAAAATGAGAATAAATCACATGCCCCAGGTCATTTGAGAGGATGATAATATTGACTGTTTAAGAATTAGCGTGAATAAAATTATCTGTGCTGCAGAGTATCCTGGAGTGAAGGAAGATAAACTTTATCTTTTTTCTTCCTGTTCCTCTTCTTGTCTCTGTTTCTCTCTTTGTATGTGTGTGTGTGTCTCTCTCTAGCTCTGTCTGTTTCTCTCTCTTTCACACATACATATACATATATACATTATTTGGGGTTATTTTATGCAAAAATTTGCAAAACTAGTAAGAATGTTCTGGGTTAAATATGAAACAGGACATTATTGCCTCTGTTATCTGCAATACAAAATTTTTATTTATGTGTATTATTAGTGACAATGGACAAATACTCCATGACTTACCTCAATACTACTATGAAATTAAAAGACAATAGGGAGGGCTGGGATTTAGCTTAATGGCTCCAGCATCTGCCTTGCAAATGTAAGGAATCGAGTTCGACCCCCAGGTACCACATACTGCAGTGCTGGGCATGGTGGCTCACATCTGTGATCCCAGAACTTGGGAAGCAGAGGTGGGAGAGTTGCTGAGAGTTCAAGGCTACCCTGGGCTACCTAGTGAGTTCAGGGCCAGCCTGAACTACAAAGTAAGACCCTGCCTTTTAAAAAAGAACAATAGAGAAGTAGTGGGTTGTTGTGTTACAATTAATGTGACTACTATTGTTTCCACAATAAGTTAGATCATTCTACAAATTATATAAATTTATTATTATAACAACACTATGAGAGAGTTACTGTTTTCCCCAATAGCCACAATAAGGACACAAGCAGGAATTTTAAATAATTTATTCACTTTGGAAAATGGCAACCTGGTAAATGGTGATATTATGGTTTTATCCTCAAGAAAACTTCTTGTAGAATGCCTATATTTTCTCACAGTATACTGAATATCTGAAATACCTTTATTTCAGATTGTTCACTTCTTTTCCTAATTTTGTAGTTAGCTTATATCTGAAAACTGTTTTTCTGAGTCCAGGTCAGGAAGCACTTCCCAAGCCTGAATTTAATCCCCAATATAGGGGTGAGGGGAGAGTTGATTCTCTAATTAGATTCAAAGGCAGTATTTCCATTTTTGCAGTAGGGGAAATACTGATAGTTCATAGCATGATCACCAGTAGAGCTATTCAACATATCACCACTAGGAACTCATAATCGTATATTCAACAGAGACAGGTTGAAGATGGTCATGTATATGATATCTTTGAATGATTTTGTCAAACCCACAATTGTTATGAGATTAGTAGGTTGATCTTAATTTCTAGATAAAAAGTAAGTTAAGTATGAGGTCAGAGCTTCAAATTCCCAACTCAAGGTCAACATATGCCACTTAAAACTTTCTATGATTTCCTGAAAGCGACTATTTTCTCCATAGATGAAGATCTGAGAAACAAGTCCAGTCTGAGAGTGACTGAACTGTGGTGAAGACTGAAGTTTGAACCATGCAGCATGTTTATGATTACAGAAAGTCCATTGATTGCAAGGAATGAAATCCTTTGCAATTGTGATGGTGACATGTGAGAAGGCCCTCAGGAAAAATGGTGGTGGCCGGTTCTTAAATTCTGATGAGTCACCTTCATCAACAGAAGCAGCCATTACACTCCCACCCTGGCCTTCCTGAGCAAACTGCAATGCTCTTTTCTGAGCATAACAGAGTTGACTCTGTTCTGTTCTCTCACCCATGTCTCCTTCATTTCTAGATTTATCCCTGAAGTGTTAGCAGGCTGCTAAAGTGAGGAACAAAATATAACACATGAGAAGTTACATCGTTCTCCACAAGAAGTACTTGAGTTTTCCAATTTATGTAGACAAATTGGAGAACTGTGGATAGAATGGATAATAAGGATGGAGGCTTTTGGTAAAAGGAACACAGATTTGAATCAAGCTGAATTTATTGGCATGTGTCCACTAAGCAGAGACTCTAGAATAAATGTTTAAAGAATTAGAAAGGATTCCAATAGTTAGTTAAGCAATTCTGCCAAATTATGAGTCAATAGGAGGTCCAAGTAAATGAACTGGAATGCTGGACCTGCCTTGGTAAACTTAAAGGAAGATATTTAAAATTTAGGGTACTTATCATCTTAAAATGGATCAATGCCTAAAAGGTACTTACCCAAAAGTGCTCAATGCTAAGAATTTCTCAAGAAGAGATTTCTCAACAATACTCTGGGAAGCATACTTTTGAGGGACCCTGGCATTGGTGAAGTAGTCTGATTGCCCTTCTGTGTTGGCAAAAATTTATAATTGTAACTGTTTCTGCTAAATTCAGAATCCTATAAGTGATAAAAGCAACAGAATCGAAGGTGATAGAGGCCAAGTAGGAGAACTCAGGCACAATAGTGATAAAAAGGAAGATAAAAAGGAAGTTAAGTATGAGGGCAGAGGCTCAAATCCCCAACTCAAGACCAACATAAGTACCTAAAACTTTCTATAATTTCCTGAAAGAGACTATTTTCTCCATAGATAAAGATCTGAGAAACAAGTCCAGTCTGAGAGTGACTGAACTGCGGTGTCTGGGACAACAGGAATTAGTTTATCTCCATGTCTTCCCTTGCTTAAAAGGGATCATAATTGCCATTATCCTCCAAAAGACTGATATACTCTGGGTTTACAGTGTCACCCAATGGTCCACATGTTAAAAGTTTAGTCCTCAGCCCATGGCATTACTAGGAGGTGGTTGAATAATCAAGAGTAGGTGTCCAGTGGGAGAAAGTTAGTTTACGAGGGCTGGACCATGTAGAAGTCAGTGGATACCTACCTACTTCCTCTCTCTGTCTCTCTGTCTCTGTCTCTCTCTGTCTCTCTCTCTCTCTCTCTCTCTCTATCTCTATCTCTTTCCTTTCTCTCTTTTTCTCTGCTTCCCAGCTGCCATGAGGTAAAAAGTCTTCCTTGGCTATGTTGCTTCCACCATGGTACACTATGTACTAAGGCACAATAACTTGAATGCTCTGGGGAACTAGTGACCTTGGACTGAAAGATTTGAGATCATGAGCCAAAATTAACCTTTTTCTTTTGTTTAGTTGATTGTCTAATGTATTTTGTTATAATAATGGACACAAACTGGTGACAGCAAAAGCATGTGGACTGAGTGTCTATTGAACAATAAGTTCTAACTATTCTGGTCTTATTTATAAGATATATGAGTGTCACAGAGGTGAAAAATCACCTGGTAAAACTTCAGAGAACCTTGACTCATTGAAGTTTCTGAGAACCCTGTGGTATTAGGTAGAGAAAGATGTCCCTTTTGAGGTTAAAGGTAAATTGTTCTATCTGATCCATTCTACAGTCAGATGAAAAGGTATAGTGCCCAGAGGACCTTTAAAGATTTTTAAGCCAACATACTCCTCATTGAGGTGTTTTACTCCAAAGCTTTTAGTGATCAGGAAAGTTGCTTGTTTCTGAGAGGTCAGAACAGAAGAATATTGTCCAGAAGGCCCAAGCTGCCATGCAGTGTTCTATGCCTCCTAAGGCTTATTGTTCAAGCTGTTTTGTCTCCTAGCTCATTCAGTGGTCCCTGAAGTGCCAAGGGAATATAGGAATGATTTTTGATGCCTTTGCCAGGTGGATTTTGGAGTGAAGCCCAGCCATTCTGTGAGAATATTTTTTCTTGGAGCAACATGGTTCACTCACCATTAGTCTTTGTAGAGAGAGAATGTTTAACTATGGGCAACCGTGATGCCACAGTCTAAATTTCCTATCATGAAAGCCATGGGATGAGCTGAGAGGACCCAACGAGCCTTCAGGTTGGGCATGCGCGAAACATTCCACCACAAAACAGAAGACAAGGACATATGCCTGATGAGGCTCAGGCAGGCCCTAAAGGCATAAGAAAGTTACATGAAGAAGCAACTCAAATGCCCATGGTTCAGAGAGGCTGTGGTCTTTCTCCTAGCTGGCCCCTGTGACCTTGCTGTCTGCAATCAGGTGACATAAAGAGTGAGATTCAGGCCTTTTGGACAATATGCAGGCTTCAGGTGGAAGCAGGCAGATGTAGCATTGTGATCATCCTTTTCTGGGGTTTCCCTGGAAGACAATGAGGAAGGGAGTCCCAGGGAGCATAACTCAGAGCCATGCACTTTGTTTCTCATCTTCGTTCAACGTGATTACATATCGGATATGTGGTTATGTTTCAGTTCATAGACTGTGGCCGATCAAAAGACTCGAGAGAACGCAACTGGAAATATGATGACCAGAGAATCTGACAGAGGTATGGAGGATGGCCTCTGAACTGAGAAAAGTAGGAAATATGAGTATATCAAAAGAATAACATCATCAGAGTAACATCAGCTGTGGAGGACTGTACTGATCAAATGGTTGAGATAATCAGTCAGCCTCTTTTCTGCTCACCCCATGGGCTCATGCACACAGTGTACTTGGATACAGGGCTAGGGGTTATACCTCTGTATGGCAACATGTATTTTCATTCACTGAAGATCATATCCTGCAGCCAATGGGGGACGTCCAGTCAGCCAGCATTGGATACTGAATGAATTCCCAGGAGGATGCCATTCCCAAGAGGGAACCGGTACCTGGTGGCTTGTTAATCATACTAGATTTCCTCTATAAATGGACATGGCAACATTTTGTTCTTACTGAAACATGTTCTCTGCCCGCCGATGTCCCTTCCCTGCTTTGTAGTACATGTTCACCTAATGACCTATTTTCCTTTCTCTTTAGTTTTCAGGCGTTCTTATTTTTTTGCTGGAGATTAAATGAAGGACCTTGTACTTGTGAGGCAGACATAGCCCCAGTGAGTTACATTCCTGGACCCCTTTTTAGCTTTCAGTGTCTCTCTCTGTTGTGTCTCTTCAGGCAAGAATAACATTTTTAGATTTTTGATGTTTTATATAATGTCTAAAGTTATCTAGGTCTAATCTCTCATTACCCTCACTTTTCAGCAAATTTCAAGCCATTCTTTTAAGGATTTTGTAAAGATATCACAAGGATATTGAAAATAATAAAAAATGAATTGGTAATTTTACTGTAAAATCATAAATTTTTATGCAAATAGGAATCAGTAAAATAATTTCTACTTAAAATAATATAACCAGTTTCTCTACCCCAAAATCATTTGTGTCAAAGGCCCTTCGACACCATTTTCAGTCTGCGATTTCTTTCAGTTATGGACCCAGTCAGTCGTTTACATCTCGATCTTTACCAACTCTCCTCATAGTTAGTCAAGACACAAATCTGATCTTCTCTTCTATTATTTCTTCAAGCTATTAATTTCCATATATCAGACATATAGCGATTGTTCTGAGCTTTTTATCATTTGAATGAGTTTGGTCAGTTGAATCCACCATCATATGCTTAAACTTCTGTGAGTAATATTTATTTTCATTGTTTTTCAATTCATCACATTTTTTTCTTATGCAATGGTTTTTGCATCTAACTGCAAATGCAGGAAAAATAACAATGGTGCTAGTGGAAAACTATATCTTTTTCCTTCTTGCAATAGTTCCACATTAAAACTTGAAAAGAGCTTTTTTTTTTAAATTATCTTTATTGGTACATTAAATATACACATCATGATTGCACTCCATAATGGGGATTTGTACCAGTATAAGACACAACTTAATTCTCATTTTTTCCCATAGCCCCACCCACCCTACCACCCCCACATATATATAAAATTTGTTTCCTTACTTTTTTGTTACAATCTCAACATTGTCCCCTTTCACCTT
>PVIR01041862.1:0-12534 GCA_004026965.1 Petromus typicus | reverse complement strand
ATTCCTAGGTATTTCATTATTTGGATGCTATTGTGAAAGGAACTGACTCCCCAATTTCTCTCTCAATGAGACTGTTACTTGTGTATAAAAAGGCTATTGATTTTTGAGTGTTAATCTTGTATCCAACTTCTAAATTTGCCGATGAAGTCTAGCAGTACTTTTGTTGAGTTTTTAGGATCTTCTATATATAGAGTATCAGATCATTAGCAAATAACAGTCTAACTTCTTCCCTTCCTATCTTTATTGCTTTAATTTATTTCTCTTTTCTAATTGCTGTGGCTGTTTCTAGCACTATCTTGAACAGGAGTGGTGACAATGGACATCCTTATCTTGTTCCTGTTTTAAATGTGAAAGGTTTCAGTCTTTCACCATTTAGTATGATGCTGGCTGTTGGCTTGTTACAAACAGCTTTTATTAGGTTGAGAATAAGTCCATGTATTACAATTTTCTGTAGGGTTTTGATCATGAATGGGTGTTGAATTTTGCCAAATGCTTTTTCTGCATCTATTGAGATGACCATATGGTTTTTGTCCTTAAGTGTATTAGTATAGTATATTATGTTTACTGATTTACATATGCTGAACTATCCTTGCATCTCTGGAATGAACCCAACTAGTCAGGGTGTATGATCTTCTTGATGACTGTCTGTATTCTGTTTGTCAGTATCTTATTGAGAACATATGCATCAGTCTTCACTAAGAACACTGACCTACAATTTTCCCGTTTGGTTGGGTTTTTCCTTTTGGAACAAAAGTAATGGTTGCTTCCAGGAATAAATTTGGGGGTACTATTTTTCTTTTGATTTCATTAAAAACTTTGAGAAGTAGTCACATTAACTCCTCTTTAAAAGTTTTGTAGATGAGGACCAAGACCTTTCTTTGTCAGTAGTATTGTATTACATTTTCAATTTGATAGATTGATATTGGAGTGTTTAACATTTTTATATCTTCTTCATTGAATTTTGGAAGTTCATATGTATCTAAAAATTTATCCATTTCTTCTACATTTTCCATCTTATTGGAGTGAAAATTTTGAAAGCAGGTTTTTATTATCCTCTAGACTTCCACTGGATCTGTGCTGGTTTCCTTTTCATTCCTGATAACATGAATTTGAGCCTTTTCCTTCCTTTGTTTCATAATGTTGGTGAATGGTCTGTCAATTTTGTTTATGCCTTCAAAAGACCAAGTCATTTATTTTTTTTCTAGCATTCTCTTAGTCTCCATTGCATTAATTTCCGCTCTGATCTTTATAATTTCATCCCCAGTATGAGCTTTGGATTTGTCTTGCTCTTTTTTGTAGCTTGAGGTTCAGCACTAGATAGTTTATTCCAGCTTGCTCTGTTTTCCAAGTGTAGGTGTTCACTGCTATGAATTTCCCTCATAGAACTGCTTTCATTGTGTCCCATAAATTCCTGTATGTTGGACTGAGATCATTTAATTATGCAAACTGTTTAATTTCATCTTTAATTTATTCTGTAACCTATTGGTAGTTCTGCAGAGTGTTGTTAAATTTCTTTTTGTTTGTGAGGATCTTAGAATTTCTTTTGCTACTCAGCTTCAATTTCAAGGCATTATGATCTGACAGTATACAGGAGATAACTTCAAGTCCTTTGCATTTACTTAAACATGCTCTTTGAACTAGTACATGGTCTGTTTTGGAGACTGGCCCATGAGCAGCTGGGAAGAATGTATATTTTGACTTTGTGGGGTGAAATACTTAGTACGCATCTATTAAATCCATTTGTTCAAAGGTTTGGTTCAGTTGAAGTATTTTATTTTATTTTATTATTATTTTTTTGTCCAGTCAATCTGTCTAATTGTGACGGCAGGGTATTAAAAGTCGCTACTAAACTGTGTTAGTGCTTACATATCTCACTTTTCATATCCATTAATATTTTTATGTAGTTGGATGCACTAGAATTTGGTACATAAATATTTAGGAATGTCATCTCTTTCTCTTGGATTTTTCCCTGCAGGAGGATGCAGTGTCCTTCTTTGTCTTTCTTAAACAGTTTTTGTTTGAAATCTATTTTGTGTACAAATCAGACAGCCACTCTTGCTTTTTGGCAGTTTCCTGTCTCATGGAGAATTGTTTTTTATCCTTGTACTTTCAGTCTATGGCTTTCTTTCTGAATTGTGTTTCTTGTATGCATCATATTTTAGGACCTTATTTCCAAACCCATATTGCCAGTCTATGTCTTTTAATTGGTGCACTGAGCCAGTGACATTAATAATTATGACTGACATGGACTGATTTATATCTGTCATGATGTTTTCCTGATTTTGGTTCTTTTATTCTTTGCTTTTCCCCTTTCCATTCAGTTTCTTGCCTTGTCTAATGAATTCATTCTGCTGGATCGCTTGGGTTTCTGGCCTTCATTTTTTTTTTTTCCCAAGATATTCTTCAAAATATTCTAGAGTGCAGGTTTCATATTTGTTAAGCTTTTCAGGTGTTCTTTGTCATAAAAGTATCTCATTTCCCTGTCAGTTTTGAAAGACAGTTTTGCAGGATACATAAGTCTAGATTGGAGGCTGTTTTCCTCCAAGGCTTGAAACATTTCACTCCAGGCTCTCCTTGCCTTGAGCATTTGTATTCAAAAGACTGCAGTGATGGGCTTCCTTTTGTATGTGATTTTCAGTATTTTGTTCTTTTGTTAGATATGTGGACTCTTGTTAGAATCCATATCTTCTTAGATATGTAGATTTTTCTTATATCACAGCCATTTGGAGTCCTGTATGTCTTGTTTATATGTCCATTTCTTTTCCTTTTTCTCTGAAGCTTTCTGCCACCGTATCTGTGAACATTTTTTTAATATTATATATCTTCTGCACTGTTTCCTGCTTCCTCAGTAAGTCCATCAATCTTATGTTATTCTTCTTTGTATCATCCAGGAGCTGTTGGATTGATTTCCTATGGTCCTTTGCCATTTTATATAAATTATTCCTTTCCTGTTCATTGGCTGTAATCCTATCCTCTAGGTTTGAAATTTGGTCCTCATATTCATTCATCCTACTTTGTAAACTTTCATTGGAGTTTTTAATCACTTCAAACTCCTTTTGAAGGTGTTTAACAGGTTTCATTGCTTTTGCTATCTGAAATTGTCATGTTTCTGAATTCTTCCCTAGCATTATTAATCATATCCCTCACTGTGGACAATATCTCTGTTTTGGCTGATTAATTGTGATTTCCATTTTACTAAGTCTTCTTCTGTTACCATCTCAGAGAGTCCTGGTGATTGAGCTTCAGTTTGCCCTATTTCCCTTTTCGTGGTGATAACCTTTGTATTTGAGTTTTTAAATGCTTTGTCATTTCTATTTATTGGGACTATTATTGGTTTAATTTCTTGTCTTTTGTCTGGATAATGCTTGTTGGAAGTCTCTTTCTTCCTAATATTTGGAACCCTTAAGAGATGGCTACTTCCTGGGTTTGGGTTTGAAATGGCCTTTAAGAAATATCAGTTCTGGCACATGATCAGATTTGAACTGAACAATCAGATTATCTTTATTGACATAATACAACTGGTATCATCAACAGTACTGAACATAGCACAAGAAATGATAAGCTTTGGTAACTACTATCCTGATACCTTTAACCTCATGAGTTGCATCGGTGACCATACACCAAATTTTAGAACTAATCAGATATGTGTTTACAACATTTAGGTCTTTCAATATATTGCAGCACTACCCTTTGGGAATAAAAGGTCACTGGGAAGTGAGGAAGTAGAGAGTCAGAAGGAGAGGGAAAGATTAGAAATGAGGTTAGAGAATCTACAGAAATCACACAGGCCTGGAACCTTATAGATAGCAGAGGACAACAAAGAAAACAGGGACAAATATAAGACAGAACTGGTTAACAGTCATAGGACCACTAGAAACTTGGTTCACCCTTCTATAATAACACAGAAAGAAGAGCAACTGGGTGAGACTGAAATCCTTTAACTTCTAGGTACTGAGTCTGACTGGAGGAAGGGAAATATGAAAGAAGAAGAGGAGAATAGGAGTGCCTAGCTCCAGCAGGCAAGAGGAGACTATTTTACTTCTGTAAAAATGAAAGCAGTTGAGAGGAGAAAAATCCTGAAATCAAACAAATTCAACAATAGCAAAGTAGAGAAATAAAAAAAGATATCAGAAAAAAAAAGAACAACAACACAGAAGAAAACAGCTAAAAACACACCCAAAAGAACCCTTCACAGCGTGGATCTATTGCATCTTGTAGATCATACAGGCAGTAGCACACAGACTGAAGTTGATTAGACACAGGAAGACAACCATCATGCCTTCTCTAGGTTCTAAGTACAATGCCTGGGTTGAGCTCCAAAATCTCCTACAGGCTTGAACTCTGCAAGAGCCCAGGATCTTGCAGATGGAACTGACTCAGTCAACTCACTGAGGGCTGTGGTCAACATGATTCCCTCTCCCTTCTAGAGTGTTTTTTTCACATGGTGGACTAGACAGAGGAATGCACTAAAAGCCTCTATGGTTCAGCACTGCTTCCATACTTATTCGATGTCCACAGACAAATAGGTGGTATCTCTGTAGGCTCTTCCCCAATGCAACAGTCATGTCCAGTCTGGCCCACAAGAAAATGGAGATTCTGCAGCCTTCCAGTCTTATCCAAGTTACAGGAAAGTGGTGTTCTTGTGCTTCAGTCTCTGCACCACTTACCCAGATAGACCCACAAACAATGGAGACCCCATGCCCTTTATGTCTGGTCCTGAGTGTGGGAAACCTGCTAGTGGAATGCTGCCCCAATTTTACAGGGATTCTTGTGTCTCAGTCTCTGTACCACTCCCCACAACAGGCCCACATGGAAATATTTTTCTTTAGTCTTTTGAGATTGGGACTTGCTTTGTAGTTCAGGCTAGCCCTAAACTCATTATGTAGCCCAAGCTAGCCTCAAACTCAACCATCCTTCTGCCTCTCCCACCAAGTCCTGGGACTATAAGAGTGAACCACGATACCCAGCATTGTGCTATGTGGTACCAAGGATCAAACTTAGGACTTTGTGCTTGCCAAGAAGATGCTGGAACCACTGAGCATTGTGCTATGTGGTACCAAGGATCAAACTTAGGACTTTGTGCTTGCTAAGAAGATGCTGGAACCACTGAGCTAAATCCCTGGCCCAATTTTCTAAAAATATGTATTTTCATAGTTCCCAATGTTTCCTTAAAGAGGTTATTTGAGTAGAATTACCTATACACAAAAAGAGAAAGTACACTAAACAAGGATAAGCAGGTTAACAGCTAATGTGCAGAAAATTATTGTGCCTTCACACTTGTTTTATTCTTTTTCATAGTGTTAAAATGTAGTACAAATCATGAACAATGATTTCCCTTTAAAAAGGGCATCTAGAAATGAGAAAGGATCTATCAGAGACTCCCAATATCATAGCAAAAGAAACTCTAGGGATTAATATTAATAATAAATATAACGTCAAACATAGTTATGTATTTAGCGATAATAATGTTATTCACACTACTAATAATGACAGGATCGAGGATCAATAACATTAGTATTAGTAACAATATAATGACCTCAACCCTCACAGTACATCTGCGACAGGCTGTCACCTGAGGATGCACAGCTGTACCTGGGCAGTGAGTATATCAAGTGGGACCTAGGGCAGCTGGCAAGCCACATTACATTTTATAGTACAACAGTATCACCCAGACAGCCACACAAAGACATTCCAAGACACTTATCTACCCAAGGTTCACTCAATGCAAGCCTTTCCCAATCTAAGCTGTAAAGAGCAAATGGAATTAAGGAAGTAGAGGAGGCAGTAAGCACAAGGGATGCATTCATAAGAGTATTTATAGAAGACATTCTCCCCATCTACTCCTCCTTCTTTTGATCTATGGTAGATAAAAAGTACTGCTGCATCTTACAGTGCTATGTACAAACGCGCATAATTCTTTAGTCACAAATGGAACTAATGATACACTGAAAAGATTAAGAGCAATATTTACGCTGATTTTCTGAGTCAGTTCACAAATGTTTACCCAGATATTCAGAAGCATAAAATCTACATGCTTCCCTGGTTGTGAGCCTACTATTGTATTCAGGTTTCATGAGAAGCTAAATTCAGAGGAAGCCCATATGGTTGTACCATTAAAAAGTTAGTCCCACTTCCATCCTCCCATGCAGTCTGACTGGCAAGGAGTTCAAATAAGAGGATGCACGGTGGGGTGGGGAGAGGGGAGAGGTGGCAGGGAGCTGGTACAGCTGTGGGTCATTAACAATAATCATAGCCCGCCAGCATAAAAGGAAGCAGAGCATGAGTATATACTCTTTTCCCTTTCTCTGTAAGAAGCCATCTGGACAAGGCAGTTTGGAAAAAAGCTAGTGAGGGAATTTTATTCTGTTTGACTTTAAGTCTTGGTGTAGACCACACCTTTGCTTTGGCTTTGAGATGTGGAAGCAAGAAACTCCAAACTAAAAACATACCTCAGGATCTGCAGCAGCATGGTGCTGTCCTAAGTGAAAGTTCACAGCAGAAAAGGAGTTATTTCCTTCCCTGGGCATTGGGATAACGGTGACTCACGGCAGTGGCTCAGGAGTCTGAGCCAGGGTGCATTCTGCTTTAGAGTAACAGGCTCGCACTATCTTTGCTGTCTGGGAGAAATGTTAATGTGCCTATAATTATCACTTTGCTTAAAACTGCAGCCCTAATATTTATTTAAGTATAAAAAAGTTGAAAGAAATATTTTCAGGAAAAAAAAAAAAGAAACAAACAAACAAACCGAAATTTCTTTGGGAGTCTAGATCTGCATAAGGCTTCACTTTTCTCTTTTGTCTACAAAGTTTTCTTTAAGTCCATTTACTAAGGTCATTCACTGTGAAACTTAAAACAGAAAAAATCAAGTTATTATAATTATTTACTTAATGAGTGGATTCAGATTCTACTACTTTTTATCTACTTACCATCTTTTAAATTTTTATTACACTATGAGGACTTTATAGAAATACTCTCAGTCAAAATGTTGTTTAAAGATGCTGATTTTATATGTAATTTTATTTCTTCTCAGAAGAAAGGATGCTTTCATCTTTGAAGTCACACAAAATATTCTATAATGAAAACACCTTGAGGTTTTAGTGGTATTTTATGAAGAATTAAGCTACTCTCTTATAATTTGTATTCTACTGCAAAATTTTTATTTTCAGTTTGTGCCTACTTAGGCAATAATGAACCTAGCAATATTATTAGTGGTACAGATGATTTCAATAATATATGGATAAATTTGGACACCCAAAGTTACTCCCTCAACCTCTTGTAAATTTTATATTATCCCAAATTTTTTGGCTATGAAGCAACATCTTCAAGCTAATGGGCAAAGAACAGATTCTGCATTGTGGCATGTAAGACACCCACAAACTGTCAAACATGGGAAGCCCAACTGGCAAATGTGTCACAGCCAAAAACTTAGGCATTCTCACTCGAAAGGAGTAATTTTGATCCTCAAAGGAAGTCTGTCATTTTTTGAACATCTAATTATAGTTGTAATTAGTACACTAGTATTGAAGGTACATAAAGACTGTGAAACTAAAGAAAAAGATATTTTATATTTTTTACACAGCAAGAAGATTCCACATAGCAACTTCTGCTTTGGAATATTCTATAGCCTGTTTAATGCTAATATACAACATTTTAAAACAGTGTAAATTCACTAGAGAGATATAATATACATTTGGTAGAGAAAAATAAAGAAATTATAATTTTATGTTTGCTTTTCTCTTAGGTGTTATTTAAAGTGAAAAGATCTCATTTTTGTTGTTTTGGCTTTAGCAACAAAGAACATATGAACTTTTACTCCCCCACGTCGATTCAGTGGTACTTACAAAATTATTTACAGTATTTAGCCCTGTTCAAATTGATCAAGCTGAACAGGAGGCTAAAACACAAGCTTGCTAACATTGCTTTGATGTTCAAAGTCATTTTGTATGAAGGTTGTCTCAGAATTATGTCAGTTAGATTTTTTTCCTTCAAGATCTAACTAGAGTTTGGTTCACAAAACTCAGAACGAATCCAACAAAAATAATCTGAGAAAAGACTAGCTGTCCTCATTTGTCCTGCTGTACTCTTCTTAAGCTTTTTCTTTTTTCCTTTTCGTGGTGAAGTATTTTTTTCCCTCTGGGGTTTCTGAAATGCTATAGTGAGCTATTATTTACATTTTGAATACCTATTCATGTGGAATCTTTACTTCTCTATTGACACAGCTTTGAATGACATGTTTCTTTGAGAACAGTCCAGATGAATATTCTGGATTTATAAACAGCTGGTTCTACCTCTTATGTATGCCATGGAAAGAAAAAGCAATATTTACATAAACAAAGTGATTCTAGTTCTGCTAGAATAATCTGTACAACTGAAAGAGTAGAATAATTTTACAAACAATGTTATTAGAATAATTTCTTCAGATACTATAAATAAGAGAAAAGAGAGATTGAAAGGTGGAGAGAGGAATAAAAAAACACAATATACTAGAACACACATTCTAGTACAAATACACATTCTCCATGATGAGTATTATCATTATATATATCTAAAATGTGTCAATGAAAAATAAATTTAAAATGGTTAGATTAAAAGCAGGGGAAATGCTCAACAAGAGTGAGATCTTTGACAGAAAAGAAAAAAATAAGATTATCAGAAGCTGAAGAAACAGGATGTAATGAAAGGAAAAGGAAATCATTGTACAATCACATAAGGGAACTTTCATTGGAAGTAATGATCTTAAGACGGGTACTTAAAATCTGTAAGACTCAATTCTTATTCTTCTAAAATGTGTCAACCACATGGTGGTATAATATAGAAAATGTTTAGCACAGGACTATGCACAAAGTGAATTTTCATTAATAATATCATTAATATCATTGCATGCTTCAAAACTGTTTTTTTTTTTTTTTTTAGTTTTTTTGAGACAGGTCTTGCTTTCTTTTGTAGTTCAGGCTGGTCCTGAACTCAGCCTCGAACTCACAGCAATCCTCCTGCCTCTACCTCCCAAGTGCTAGGATTACAGGTGTGAGCCACCACACCCTGCATTGTGGTATGTAGTTACTGGGGGTCAAACTAGGGACTTTGCGCTTGCAAGGCAGGTGCCGGAACCACTGAGCTAAATCCCCAGCCCCACATTACTTTTTTAAAATACACCATTTTGTACAATCACAATCCTGAAATCATTATTGCTTGGAATGAAGGAAAAAAAAATCGCCCTCCATGGCAGTCAAAACCCGTTTTGAGCCATGTTGTTTTATTGTTTCCTTTCATTTGAACTCTGGGTTGAGCACAACTCGATCTCAATGATTTAAACTAGCAGAAGCCAAAATGCCAGATTTTCCACAGGCTATAATTGTGATACATTTTAAACGTGTGCTGAGTGATGCACTGACCCAAATTTACTGACGCTGTTCTAATGATGTGGTTGTTTATTACTATGATAAGTGCTGTTGACCACAGGCTTGATACTAGAAACAAACTGAGTTTTTTAAAAAACTTGCTGTAAATTTTAAAAACAGGTGGGTTGTGTTTTGAATAAAACATGCAACTCTAATAAGAGTATGATCATTTTTTAAAGCTCACCCAAAAGCACAGACAAATAACACATTTTAAATGGTATCTTAAATTGGATAAAATTATTTCATTTTGTTTTTCCATACCAAAAGGAACCAGGGTAATTCTTTGGGAGCTGAAATAAGCAGTATACCTGTAGGCTTCTAATAATCCTAAGAAAACAACAAACAGCCTTCAAAGAATGGACAGCAAAATGCTTTTGCATAGATAAGATAAGACCCCCTTCAAAGAAACAAAGTAGAAAGGGTGTCAGCGAAAGGAATTCCTTGTTGATGGCTTCCCCAAAGCACGCACCATTCATGATACAGAGGAGGAATTTATCAGGGGTTTGACCTCATTATTTTAAAAATCTACCTATTATTTCTATAAAGTTTCCTGAGGCTCTTAAAGACAGGAGGGGAAAAAAAGGTGGCAGGCAGTTTTGCTTTCACAGTGATGCAGGGGAAAGCTGGCTGAGACTCAAAAAGGAATAAAAAGCAGCCATATTTGGGGAGGAACCACCCCAAAGAGGCCATGTGCTCCCCAGTGAGTCCAGCTGATGCCGACTGATGCATGCAATACTGCTGTCAACTAGTCTGCCCAGATTCTCATCTTTGATCTGGACATGGGCCTTTCATTCAGATTTCTTTAACTTTGTTTTTAACTTAAAAAAAAACTAATTTAAAATAGTAACATAAGCAGTCTTCTCTCATTTCCTTTGTGCTTTATTTTCCTCTCACAAGGACTTGCTTTCAAACAACAGAGGTGAATCTCAGGGTAGGATTCAATAATTAGTGATAACAGAATCCTCACAGATTCTGGGAAGATGTGCATATTCCTAATCCCCAACCTAGACCTACGGATAGAGTTAAGTCTCCTCTCTAACTTGCAAGCTATTTTTTTTTCAGTCATAAGGATTTGAAATTCCAAGGCAGCAGGACTCATGTATCTTGTTCATTTTTGAACCTTTTAAATGCTGAGCCAGAGTTACTGCCATAAAGAGTCAGTTAAATAAAATGAATGAATAATAGTGACATTTCAGACACCAGCACTCTTCGGGCAGTTCTATGTCCCACAAATACACTTTCTAGCAGCAATGTGCGAGACCCTTATTGTAACAATGGGAATCGCTATTTTAGAGTAATGCTCCAGGGTCCCAGTTAGGTAATGACTATGAAGCCCTGTGTTCCTTTGACTTGCATCGGGAATGGTACAGTAACTCCCTTATGCATACTCCTAAAAAGGAAAGAGAACTGAGTAGGGAAATATATTTAATTTCAGATATGAACAGGTGATTGGAGAGTTATTTAATCTCAAAGGAATTATCTAAGTAGGCAGTTGTACATTTCTATCCTTTTCCAAGAAGATTTCTATACAGCCTACTTTTTATAATTTTTATCTGAGTTATGCCAGTTAGTTTTAGCTCCCAGACATACTAAATATACTTTAAGTATCCTGGGTAGAATACCTAAGGGGAAAATATTTTAATCTGTAACTGGCTACCAGTTGAAAAGCTAAAACAAACCCAACAGCTAATCTTAAATTTAAGACATACCTTATATACTTTAAAGGATGCTCATCAATAGAACAGTTATGATTTTAACATAGAGTCACTAATGAGCATTCAAAGAACTAATCAATGCCTTTTATTCTCTTCCTCTGTTTCACGTTCTAATTTCATGCTGCCAGCACGACACACCAGAACTTATGGGACACAGTGAAAGTCCTATGATGGAAATTTACAGTAATGAGTTCTCATATCAGAAAAACATAGCAAGCTCATATAAACAAACTAAGTTGTGCGAGTGATCTGGCTGTGATAGCTGTGACCCACTGATCTCCAGCTGCTTGATTATCAGCCTTGAAAGAGGAGTACTATTTCCTCAGACAAGGGTATGTGAGTACCTGTGCTCCTCCACTAGAACCTCCATACAAGCTGTCAAATAAACAACCTAATGCTGATCTTCAAGTTTCTAAAAAAAGAACAGCAAGTCAATCCCAAAGCTTGTATGAGGGAGGAAATTGTAAAGATCAGAACAGAAAGTAACAATGGAGACTAAGAAAATAAGAAAATTCATGAATTTTGTTGATTCTCTGAAAGATTATAGAAAACTGACAATTCTTAGCCAACATTTTCTTTCTAAGAAAAGGGAAGTAAAGAATAAGAAAATAAAAAGGATGAAATCACAAGTTTCTGCAGAAATCCAAAAGATCATCAATGCCTACTCCAAAAATCTGTATTCTAAAAGGATGGAAAACACAGAAGAAATCAATAGATTCCTAAATACATATGAATTACCAAAACTGAACAAAAAAGATATGACAATTATAATCAAATGTGTATCAGTCAATAAAATTCAAGATGTAATTAAAACCTACCAACAACAATAATAAAGCTCAGACCCTGAGAGATTCACTGTTACAACAAACTTAGACAAGAACTAATGCTACTACTTCTCAAACTCTTTAATGAAATGGAAAGGGAAGCAATACTCCAAAATTCATTCCTGGAAATAAGCATTCCCGATACCAGAACCAGAGAAAGATCTAACTACAAAAGAGAATTACCACTATGGTAAGATCTTTTTTCCACCACACCTTTTCTGCTTTAAGCAGCCAACTTGGATGAAATTTGTGAAACTGTGTGCCGAAGTAAGTCTTTTCTGCTTTAAGTTGTGGAAGTAAAGTTAATTCATCCCCACAAAGAGAAAGTGACTAAGACAGATACTACATCCAAACCATAGAAAATCCTTTAACTCCTTCAACCCTGTTTAACTGTGTTTATACTCCCTAGCTTTGTCACAGGGCTTCTGCCATTCTGATCTCTATTAATGTTTTTGTTTTTTTTTTAATCTTGTCAGAATATTACTTTATTTTTTTTAATTTTTTAATCTTTATTGGTATGTTACATATATGCATCATGATTGCACTCCATAATGGGGATTAGGACCCGTATAAGAAACAACTTAATTCTCATTTTTT
>PVIR01041861.1:0-12530 GCA_004026965.1 Petromus typicus | reverse complement strand
GCAGTGGTGAAGGTCTCTCCGCTGGCCGCTACCTCATGACCATCGGGGAAGTGGAAGGTGGGGACAGAGACGACGGTGGCAGGGTCGCGGCCAGCACTACACCACTCGATGCTCTTTCTGCTCTTTCTGCATCCTTAATTTGGGCTTTTCAAGACTTCTTTTACTCTGGAGAAATAAAGTGGAGCCTTTTTTCAGTCCGAGAACAGAGCCTTTCTGTCAGCTTATCTACTATCTTTCACTGTTTTACAAGCCTTTAAGTGTAGAAACATCCGAGACTGAGTCAGCGCGCAGCCACTTGAATCGGAGCTGGTGGGGAATGAATGTGCCACATAAACCTTATTAGCTCTGACGGATGAAGGGAAGAAGATGCTGGGGAGAATGGGCAGGGGGCTCAGCACAAAGGGGCTTTGCGCTCAGCTTCCCCACGATAAGGCGTTGACGGTCAGCTCCCCATTATTCCCAGCTCATTATCCAGCCTGGGCCCAGACCCAGATCGTTAACCTAACGCGGGAGGTCACCAAACACTGCCGCCCTTCTACTGTTGGGTGCTAGGACAAGGAAGCCAGAAAATGGGAAGTTTATTCTTCACTAGGGTCCCCTCTCACGAGCCAAGCCGAGGAACAATGCTCATTCAGTTGCTGGATGACAAAGAGGTAGTGTGAGGGCAAAAGAATGCAGTTTGCAAAGCCAGGGTATGTGCAGAATCTAAATTCTAATGCAGCTGGGACAAATGTAAACTAATGTGGGAGAAAAACACTCATGTACCCAGACAGTTGGGAACTGTGGAGAGACAGTCTGATGCCTGGCGGTGCAGGTGGCAAGGGCACAACGTGTGCCCCTAAAATGCAAGCAAGCTAGGGAAAATCCACTGTAATGCATAATGTAAGCCAGGATTCTATTCAGCCTGCGTGCCTTGCCGAGATGGGTGGTGGGGTTAGGGGAGTTCACAGGCCGCTGTGTCCCTTGGAGCCGGGCAAATCCTCTGCTGGCTCATTCAGACTCAGGCCTTGAGTGACCAGCCTTTCTGTGGCTCTGAAATCTGGCACTGCATCCAGTCCTGGATTTGTTGCCGTTGGCCGTGAACCCCAGAGAACGAACCTTTGGATAGCACTTTACAGTGCACCGAGCCCTTCTCTATCTCCATTATCTTTTTGGCTCGCCTTCTCAAACAGCAGCACTCTTGTTGAAATTGAATCTGAAAATATTCATGCCTGTTAGTCTCCAAAATTACTTCTTTGGAATGTTTTCAGTGGCTACTGTACAAGGAAGACCAGACCCTCAGAGCTGGACGTCTGGCGCTGGCCCCAGTTTTTAAATTCACCAGGGGGTCTGCAGGTTGTCGGGGCACCTGTGACCAGCAGCTGCCAGCTTCCAGACACCAGCGATTCCGGACATCAGCAACTCTTGGCCTCCAAGCTGCCTTCCCCCAGGGAAGGCATTGCCTGTTCTTTTTCCAAGAATCCACTGAGCACCTGCTAGGTGCCAGACGCCACTGGTGGCTGAAAATTACATAAGTGGCACATTAAATGAACGCCCTCTTCATGATAACCTTTTAAATGTTTAAATGCTCGACCTCCCAGCTCAGGCTACACACCGTGGTGCCATCTTGCTTGCTCTCATTGACCAGAGGCTGGGGAGCTGGGACATTTTATCCTCTTGTCCCTGTGGGTTCGTTTGTCCCCACAGATAGTAACTGCAGTGTTGCTCATGCTGGGAAAACTAGAGGGTACGTGCAGTAATCCGGTGACTCGGACAGCATGGAATGCCGTCAGTGGTGTCTGCAGCCTCTACCTTGAAACCCAGCAAGTTCTCCAGGACAACCTTGTTTCCTGACCCTCTGAGGAAGGAGTGTCCATTGTTAACACAGACCCGGATCTTTTGCCAATTGTGTGAGAAACTGATGGACAGTTAGAAGGTGGAGGCGAATCATGGTAAATCCCTCCCGTCCCTCCCCTCCCCCCCCAGCGACGCAGGTTTGTGGGGAACAGACTTCACCAGTCTAGAACAGGGTTAGTAGTGGGGGGGAAGGGAAACCTGTGCTCTCAAGAATGTTCCTCTTGGGAAGGAAGCAAAGCGAATGAATGCTAGCGTGTGTTAGAAGACGTGAAGGACTGTGGGAAAATAAAAAGGGACCCTGCGCAGTGAGGAGAGAATTGCAACTTTAAATAGGTCAAGGAAGACCTCACATTGAGTGGAGATTTAAGGAGACAGGAGCTTGTAGTGTTCACTGAAGAGAGTGAGGGCCGTGGGGCTAGGAGTGGAGCAGAGCAACGGGAAGGAAGGCGAGTGAGGTATTGCCGTGGACCTGTACGATTTCTCAGGTTTGGCCCTTAAGAGACTGTAGAGCCTATAAACGACACTGATGCATCCTTGAAAGGGCGCTGGGGATCGCTGGGTTTCTCAGCTGGGGTGGAAGGCACAAAGCTTGCAGCGGTAATTCAGCGGGGTGAGATGGTGGCTTGGATAGGGACGCGGGCGTGAGGGCAGACATGGATACCTCTTTAAGGCAGAGCCAGTGATTTGGGGACGTGTACAGTGAGGGGGAAAGGGAGATCAACGTTCTGACCTCAGCACAGGAAGGCTGAAGTTAGCATTGATTGAGACAGAGGCTGAGGAAGAGCGACTTGGGGTGGGGGGTGCAGGCATTCCCACTGGGCATAACTGAGAGGTCGAGGAAATGGGACGTGAGTCTGGAGCTCAGGGGAGAGATGTTGGCTGGAGTCAAATTGAGGAGCTGTCGGTGTGCACCAAAGAACTGAGGGCTGAGGGTTGGGGAAGCCTCGGGAGGAAGCGTAGAAGAGCAGCTCCGAGGACTGAGCTCTGAGACTGGGGAGTCGGGAGATGGAAAGAGACTGGCTACTGACGTGGGGTAAGCAGGAGGGTGTTTCCAGGAGGAGAGGGAGATCCACCATGGCGGATACCTCTGATGTATCAAGCCAGGCGATGATAGGCTGGATCCGAAGCGTGGAGGCCAGGATGACTCGCCCAAGCTCGTGGGGGCAGGGAGGCAGAAGGAGTTGATACCATTGCAATCAGAAAAGTCTTCACGGACTTCAGAAACCTAGGTGTGATTTCATCTCAACCTCTCATCACCCCTCTGGCTGACTTACCACCTCCGACAGAGGCCGAGGATTCCACCAGCTACCCGCGGGGAAGGCCAGGGCCCAGGAAGCCACTGGAGAGCAAAGAGGCTGCCGTCACCGCCCCTTTCCCGCCCCTTAGGGCTCCATCTATTCTTGCTTTGTACTCTTAAAATAAACTTCTATTTTTGAAATGGTAGATGTTTTTAAAATAACTTTTTTCATATTACACAATTAGCATATGTTCTTTGGAGAAAAATGGAAAAAAAAAACAGCTCAAATTAAAAACTATTCTGAAAACTCAACCTAGAGACCGAAGTTAACACTTTACTGTTACCTCCTCTCACGTGACTTCTCTCCGTGCTGTTATTAAAATGCAAAGTGTGGTCATGCTGCAATGTGCAGAATTTTGTGATTTTTTTTAAAAACAGCATAGTTTTGAAATCGTTCTACAAGAAATAGTCCTCTATACACTGTTTGGGTTTATTGTTTCTTTAGGTTTTTTTTAGTTTGTTTGTTTGTTTTGAGACAGGGTCTCACTATGTAGCCCAGGCTAGCCAGGAACTCAAAGCAATCCTCCTGCCTCTGCCTCCCAATTCCTGGGATTACAGGCATGAGTCACCACGCCCGGCACTGTGGTATGTGGTACTGATTGCTGCTGGGCGTGAGTCTCCATGCCCAGTATTGTATGTGGTTACCAGGGGATCGAACCTAGCCCTTGTGCTTGCAAGACAGGCACTGGAACCACTCAACTAAATCCCCGGCCCCCAGCACTCCATTTTTAATGACTGCACAGTACACATATGACATTGTTTGAGCATTTATTAGAGATTAAGTCACATTTACTAAAGATGAAGACACTATGCATGTATCTCCCAAACCAAGCCAAGCAATCAACGTTGCCCCAAATCAAGCAAACCATAACCTGGACCTTTTGTACTGTTCCTGATTACTAACTCCTATTAATTTTATCCTCTAATTAATTTTATCCTATTAATTTTATCCTCGGGACACTGCGCCTTACCGGGCAGATGCTGGAAGCACTGAGCTAAATCCCCGGCCCACAATAAACTATTTTATATAAATTCCTTGGACAATGGACATTACATGTTGAAAACGATCTCAAATCCACCTCTATCGTCTCTACCATAGTTCAATCCACATTATCTCTGAGGATTGACTGTTGTAATGAGCACCTAACAACAGGTCCTTTCCCATGCATTCCTACCCCAGTCCTATCCTTCCTCTGTCATGCTCGGTGATTTGTTTTATTTTATTGTATGATAGAGTCTCCCTCTGTTGCCCAGGCTGGCCTTGGACCTGCCTGAGGTTGGAGTAGCTGGGGTCACAGTGGCGCCAGGCCGTTTAGAATGACCGCTTTACATCCAGGTCGTCCTCTGCTTCGGAATGCAGTGACACGCATTGGAAGAGCTGAGCTAAGACAGCCTGGCGATGCCTGACATTGGCATTGATCCAGGGCTGGCAAGAGCATAGAGTGGTCCCAACACTGCGGAGGACTGGCAAAGGGAAGCATACACCTCTGCTGAGACCTAGTTCCGATCCTGTTTGCTCAAGAGACACGTATCGTAAGAGACCCTCACAAGAGTAATTATAGAAACGCCATCACAACAGCCTCTGAAAACAAATAAAACAACGAAATATCCTTCAACTGGAGATCAGATGAGCCAGGTGTGTTCACACAGCATGCCCCTCAGCCGCCTGAAGAGTGAGCTGTAGATAGCCACAGCCCCGCGGATGAATCTCAAAAACATTACATCAAACTACGTCATTTTACATGACGTAAAAGAATATAGATGACTCCTTGGATGTGGAATTTTAAAGGAGACATTAAAGATATTTCTGTGTCGACAGAACCAGAAAGCGGCAGCAGGGGAAAGGCGGGCAAGTGTCGGTGCCAAGGGGAGATCGGGCTTGCTGGGGTGGAAGGAGATGATCGCTGTCTTGGTTCGGGGAGCTGGTACTTGCCTGTAAGTCAACACTCACCGAGCTAACACCCAACACCGGTGTGTTGTATTTTATGTTAATTTTTCCTCTCCAAAATATTTATAACCATTCAGTAGGATAAATCAAAGTTTGTGGCCCCTGACCTGCCGGTATCTCACCTAGACCTGACTCCCTAATGCTCCAGCCTCTTAACCTACAGTCACTGAGTCCAAAGTGTCACTGCAGGTCCCTCCCGGCTCTGACCGGCTCATCCCCTACGTGTCCATTACATCCTGCACAGGTCAGCCCTGAGGAAGACAAGTAATCTTGCAAATAAGTGGACAATTCCCTTTTCCCATCAGCATACACTCTTTGAGCATCATTATCTTCTTTCATAGATCTTCTCACAAATGTTAACTGTTTATTTGCAAAATCAGTTGATTGCCTTTGCAAATAAAATGGTACAGTCTGTGAGAGCAAGGCCATATATACTTTTGATTTCTGACTCAGAATAAGTGATTAAGAAATACCTCCTGGGGCCAGGGATTTAGTTCAGTGGTTCTGTCGCCTGCCCTGCAAACACATCCCGGGTTTGATCCCTGGTAACTACATACAACAATGGCAGGCATGGAGACTCCTGCCCACCAGCAATCAGAACCACATACCACAATGCTAGGTGTGGTGGCTCACGCCTATAATCCCAGCACTCAGGAGGCAGAGGCAGGAGGATTGCTGTGAGTTTGAGGCTGGCTTGGGCTACATACTGAGTTCAGGGCTAGCCTGAACTACAAAGCAAGACCCTGTCTCAAAAAAAAAAAAAAAAGAAAGAAAAGAAAAAAGAAATACCTGCTGAATGAGGGAGCACATTCATAGCTCTTAGGATGGATTCCTAGGAGGCAGATCACTTGTCAAAAGGTAGGCACTTTTTAAACCTAGTTATATTATAGGGACCCCACACAACCCCGAGCAGACTAGCAGACTATATTAACTTGTGCACGTACTATGGGAGACTGTCAGAGACTGTACATTGGGCATCATTTATATTTACACTTCCAATTGCCATTCATTATTTCTCCATATAATTCTTTTTTTTTTTAGACAGGGTCTCGCTTTGTAGTTCGGGCTGGCCCTGAGCTCAGCCTCCAACTCACATCACAGCAATCCTCCTGCCTCTGCCTTCTGAGTACTGGGATTATAGGTCTGAGCCACCATACCTGGCACTGTGGTATGTGGTACTGGTTGCTGCTGGGTGTGAGTCTCCACACCCAGTATTGTATGTGGTTACTAGGATCAAACCCAGGCCCTTGCACTTACAAGACAGGCTCCGGAACCACTGAGTTAAATCCCCGGCCCTTGTCTCTTCTAACAAAAGCCTTGTTGCTGTCTTAGCTGACCTGACCACAGGCCCTAGTCATGCTCATCCGTCATTTGCTGTATTGCTGTATTCACTTGGCTAACAGTGTCTCATCCACACTGGGCTCTGTGGTGCACGCCTTTGATGCTTGCCACTCAGGGGGCTGAGGCAGGAGGATCACCGGTTCAGGCCCAGTCTAGGCACCTTAGCAAGACTTTGGTTGAAAATAAAACTTAAAAAGGCTGAGGGTATATCTCAGGGTGAGGCCCTGGGCTCAGTTCCCATCACTACCCAGCTTGGGGGCAGGAAAGAGGGGCCATGCTCAGGGGAGACGCCGCAAACAGGGTCACCAGACACCTCAGCATTGACACCTTACTCAGTGTGTGCTGCCGAAGTGCCTTTGTCGTACTGTACGCTTTAACTCTGTCAAAACTTCAGCGACTCCACTGAAGTCTTTCGGTAATGAACATTTTGGAAAATATGTACTAGACATCTCAGGGCCACTGGCCTCAGTGTCAAGCCAATCAGCCAAATCAGACTCTGACTTAACTTCTGTCAGAAAATCTCATGGGCCACAAACAATACTGGGCGTGGAGACTCACACCCAGCAGCAACCAGTACCACATCCCACAGTGCCGGGTGTGGTGGCTCACGCCTGTCATCCCAGCACTCGGGAGGCAGAGGCCGGAGGATTGCTGTGATGTGAGTTGGAGGCTGAGCTCAGGGCCAGCCTGAACCACAAAGTGAGACCCTGTCTCCAAAAAAAAAAAAAAAGGGAATTGTCCACTTATTTGCAAGATTACTTGTCTTCCTCAGGGCTGACCTGTGCAGGATGTAATGGACACGTAGGGGATGAGCCGGTCAGAGCCGGGAGGGACCTGCAGTGACACTTTGGACTCAGTGACTGTAGGTTAAGAGGCTGGAGCATTAGGGAGTCAGGTCTAGGTGAGATACCGGCAGGTCAGGGGCCACAAACTTTGAGGTCATCATTCCATTCAAATGAATTCATCACTACAAGTTTTAAGGAATAAAATTTAAAACATATTTCCTCATGCACCTCATAAGAAATACTACCAAATTTGGGGGCAGGGGTGAAGGGAAAGGAAGAAAAATGAGATATGCTGTGTACATATGCCAACTCCCTGCAATGAATGTAGTTATTGCGTACCTCACACAGAGACTAACAGAAATTAAAAGCTTAAAAACGTTAAAGAAAAGAAAAAAAATGCTACTAAAGTAGCCAAGCACAGCAAATCTCAACTTCTCAGGAGACTGAGGTAGGGGAATCTCTTGAGCTTTTGAGTTCAAGACCAGCTGAGTGAAGATAGTTCCAAAAAATTTTTTAAGAGAGGAAAGAAAAGGAAAAAGAGAAAGTTTACTGAAACACAGAGACCAAGATGAAAGCATGCAGACCTATATAGTTCATTATACCAACTTACCAGAGCAAGATGATAATGGTAGTTCTCATTATTTTATAATTATCCTAATTATAAAATTGGCTAAGAGTATTAATTATTACTCATGTGATGAATGGTGTTGAAGGCAAGGTGCTCCCTTGGAAATGCATGTCCACGGAGGTATTGAATTCTGGTGGACAGCTTTTGGGAATAATGCAATTATGTAATGCATTAAAAAAGCCAAAATAGCTCCATTAATTTCATTAGACATTATGATTAAATTTCCCATGTATTTAATGAAAAAGAAAGGTATATATTGCTAAAACTAATTGGGCTAGCAGCTAGCGCATAATTTTATTTTTTGTTAATAGGAGGTAGGAAATCTTATTATGAACTGAGATAAGATGAGTATTGACCATAATTATAATGCACATTTCATAATATGATTTGATAAAGTAGGTTTTAACTGAATGATGCCCCACTAATTCGAAAGCGAGCGAGACCCGTGCGGAGTATTCCGTGCGTGTGCATGAAGGATCTTCATTTTGTTTGCAAACTTGTTTTCGCCGAAGTTACAAACCCGAGATGAGTAGAAAGAATGTTAAGAACACACAACAGCACTTCCGTCGGCCTGTCCTCCTGTCTCCGCCCCTTTCCAGTCAACTGTGACTCCGAGAAGCAGGGGCCCCGGGCCTTATCGCTCAGTGCCCGGCTCTGCTTGATCCATCCTCGTTTTGAGCTGATGTCTTTGGCGGGGACCCTGCAGACGAGCTGCTGAGAGCTTCCATCATGTCCTTCAGAGGCTCGTCTCAGCTCGGACGATGTCGCTGATGCAGGATTTGGTCACATCATAAGATGGTGTGTCAGTTCCTTTGAGTATAAAAGTACCTTTTCACGTGGAATCAAACTGATGTCTCCATCGACAGATGAAAGGGTAAAGAAAGCGGGGAAAGTGTGCAGAGTGGAGCGCTCCGCAGCCACACACCGGAAGGAAATACATCATTTTCAGTGACGTGGAGGGACCTGAGGTCATAATGTTAAGTAAAATAGTCCAGGCACAGAAAGACAAATACCACATAATTTTACTCATATCAAAAAAAAAAAAGCTGTATTCAGAGAATTAGGGAGCAAAACAGTTTTTTACCAGAGGCCAGGGAGAGATGAACGTGTGCAAAGTCATAGCCAGCTAGTGTGTCATCCCGTGTTGTTCTGTGAGACAGGATGGCTTTGAACTCACTTTGTAGCCCCAGTTGGTCTCAAACTACAGACAGTGGTCCTGCGTCAGCCCACTGGGTGCTGGGGCTGCAGGTGTGTGCCACCATGCCTGGCTTTGTCAAGATATTTTATTTTATTATTATTTTTTTTAGGTTTTTTTAGACAGGGTCTCACTTTGTAGTTCAGGCTGGCTCTGAGCTCAGCCTCCAACTCACATCACAGCAATCCTCCTGCCTCTGCCTCCCGAGTGCTGGGATGACAGGCGTGAGCCACCACGCCCGGCACTGTGGTATGTGGTACTGGTTGCTGCTGAGTGTGAGTCTCTATGCCCAGTACTGTATGTGGTTATCGGGGGATTGAACCCAGGCCCTTGCGCTTGAAAGACAGGCACCAGAACCACTGAGCTAAACCCCCAGCCCCCATCATCTTTTATATTCAACCCTAATCCTCTAAAAAAAAAAAGAAGAAGAAGAAAGAAAACGAATCAACATCCTTAACCTGTCTTGGTTCCATTAGAGCGGCTATTTCTGTGGGTACCAAGTGATGAGAATACCTGAGAGACTCCTTTCTCTCCTAGGTCAGGTTCCCGGGAAGCAGAGAGACTGAGATTTTGTTCAAGTGCTTTATTGAGAAGTGCTTTTGGGGAGGTGGGGGGGAGGCAACAGGGTAGGAAGGGGAAGAAAAGCTAAGTACTAATGCCCTCGAATATAAAGTGAGTCCAACTAAGGTGATTTGTTTTCCTACCCCATAACAGTTAGTCATTAGCAGAATTTAGGGCGGCTGTGGGTCCCCCGCGTTCCCTTTGAGGTTTCCTGATGGACCATGAACAACCCTGTAAGAAAAGGGCAGCTAAGATTATTATCAGACATTACTGACAATATTCAAATTAAAAACTTTTTTTCAGTATTGAGCCGACCGAACAAAAGACATTTGAAAAGCAAGTTCCTCTGGTTTATGGCCCTTGGAACAGATAACCTGGGTCAGTGGAACAGTTCACACGAGAATGTCACACGTGCTCCGGGATGTGGCCTGGTAGTTCTGTGCATGCTGAGTTTGTGCAAGATCCTTCATCAGTCCACTAGAACTGCAATGAAAGGAGAAGAGAAATTCTTGTTTAGGCTGTAACAGTGGATGAAGCATTATTTCGAGTCAGAGGTTTTGGGGTTTTTGTTGTCGTTGCCCTTTCAGAGCTTCAGTTCCAACAGAAGACCACCTTCCTCAAAACACAGGCAATCAAAGTTTTAGAGCTGCGGCTATCTGGATCAAAGTGGCTTAGCTCGGCTGTAGCCCAGCCCTGAACCTAACACCATCACCAGGCAGGAAGGTTGATTTACACAACCATCCCCAGATCAGGAATTTGGGTCAGTTCCAAAGCAACTCCAGGGGCTGGAAGGAGTTTCCCTCGGGAAAAGGAAGATGTTGAGCAGGAGGCAAAACCCACAGAAGCCTGGTATAACTGATCATTCCGTTAAGATGTTTAGACATCTCTTAGGCCACTTAAGAAGACCAAGTTTGGCTCAGCCAAGGGGCAAGGTGTAGGGAAAGACCTGAGCACTTATTATTCTTTACACTGAAACAGGTTATTTAAATCCAGGTTATTTAAATTTTGTACATAAAAAAATGAAACCACAAAATATACTAGAAGAAAGTGCAACAGAAACATTTTAAAAGTTGAGTGCAGAGAAAGCTTCTTTTAAGCTAGAGACAAAACACAGAAAACATAAGGGATAATATCAATGAAATTTGTTCACAGAAAATGCCATGCCGGCTGAGTAAAGGTACCGGCAAGAAGAAAAGTCATACAATCAACAAAGACAATTATATACCGCCAACTCCACAGGACACAGGAAGAAGCATTACCAGGAAACACATTAGCCAGAGACTAGTGACAGCTAAGACTTTGCATGTACTTGTTAGTAAGGAAGTTCTTTCGGATAAAATGCCAGTCCTGTTCTGTTAGAGTAGAGATCGCGTTCCCTCCACTTCCACGGCGCAGGAGACATTCCGGAGACCTGACAAAGTCTCAGGCCACAAGGAGCTCTCAGACCACTGTGCCGAGAAACCAGCAATCTGAAAAGAATGAACGGACCCTTCCATCTTTGGAAAATAAAAAGAACATTACAGCGCTGCCAGGATTTAAGGAAGAAAAAAACCAAGCATTGTGGCCTCTTCAGAAATTATAACAGAGAATACAGCTTTCGGTTCAGAGAAAATTCCTTGTCTTTATTTATACTGATAAAGAAGAAAAATTAAGTGAGCATCTGACTCTAAAATTTAAAAAAAAGAAAGAAAATAAACCAAAGAAAAGATAAACTAATACGTTAGAAAAAATACAACAGAAATAAAAATAGAAAGCCGACCCCCCCCCCCCAAGATGTCCATACTCAAATCCCAGAACCTTATGTGCCCAGCAGGACTTTGCAGTTGTATAAAGGTCTTAAATTAGGAAGATTATCCAGCATTACCGAGGTGGACTCAATCCACAAATTGGTAAAATCAAGGAACGTTTCCCAGCACAGGTCAGAACAATGAGACGATGGGTAGAAGGTCAGAGGCACGAAGTGCGAATTCAAAGTGAAGCTGGAAACCTCAGGCCACAGGAAAGACTTCCGCTCTAGGTCCGGGAAGCGCGGACCTGCCGGGCGCTAGACCCCCGCAAGGCAAGACAGTGCGCGCTATTATTGAAGCCACCAATGTTGTGGTAATTTGTTGCAGCAAAAATAGAAAATAACACAAAGAGAAAGTTCGACTTCACAATATAAGAGATGACATGAGTGAAAAACCTCGATTTGATGAAATTAAAAAAATGGTAAGACAAATTTACTAACTCCATGCAAATGACTGAAAATCTGAATGAAATGGTTTTCTGAAAATATAATTCTCTTAATCCAAGACCAGTGTGGGCAAAATAATGGGGAGAGGGAAGAAGGGAGAAGAAACAAAAACAAGAAAAAAGGAAACAAAATTTTTATAAACAAAGAGAAGGGGTTGAGGAGAAGGGGAGAAACTGGGAGAAAAAGAGGAATCAAGATATACCACGTACAGGTAAAATTCCCTTTGATGAATGTGATTGTTATGTATGTTTAAGTTGTACCATTAAAATCAGTTAAAGGAAAATAATAATAGAAAATCGATCAACTTCCATGAAAGAAGTTAGAGATTTATCATAGAGCTAATCCCACAAGAGGGAACAGGCCGAAAGAAAGTCCCATCAAATTTTCCCCAGACTTTTGAGAGCTGACAATTTCAGTGCGATTTAAATGTCCCAAAGCTTACAAAAAGGAAATACAAACATTTTTATAAGGCAGAATATAAAAATTGAAACTGGTAAATAATAAAGATTATTCACACAAAAAGTGTAAGTCAATGTGATTTATAAATATAGTATGAAGGTAAAACTTCTAAATAAAATATTAATAGATCCCAATAGCATTTTTAAAATAATAAGGAACGACTACATGAAGTTTAGTTTCCAAATGCATGGGTGGTTCAACATCAGCCAATCTATCTACATAATTCAATATTAAAAGTTTAAGAGGA